>JAUYWG010000001.1:1086754-1100719 GCA_034779775.1 Enteromius afrohamiltoni
CGCGGCTCCACTAGCTAAAACGTTCAGCAAAACGTCCGAATAATCAAAATCCGGTGAAAGATTTTGTGGGGAGTTCTGCCGAATGATCAGCAGTTCATCCCTGGTGAAACTGATGGTGTTTGAGAGACAAACAACAGGAAAAACGAACAAAAACAAGACAAACACTTGGGAGCTGAGCACAGAGGCTGCCATCCGCTGCGCCATCTTGGTTTGTCTGTGGCAGCCACAGTCGCAGCAACGTTGCTGGGGCTGCTTCATATGAGACCGCTTCAGCATTGGTTACACGATCGAGTCCCGAGATGGGCATGACACCGTGGCACTCTCCGGATTGGCATTTCCCCGGAGAGTCACCACCTATTCAGCCCGTGGTCATGCCTTCATGCGGGCCTCAGTGCCCCTGGGACAAGTGTCCAGACATGTTGCAGTGCACACAGACGCCCACCATCTGCTCCTGTAGAGTCAGACGTGGCTAAAAACGCTGTGCGTTATTCACATTCAAGGGACACTCAAAACAAATAGTCCACCCACCCTGGAGAATGGCGGATCCACCCCAGGTAGTCCAGCTGATCTGGAGCCACTTCGGCGAGGCAGAGATAGACCTCTTTGCCTCCCCTGAGTCCTCCCACTGCCGCCTGTTTTACTCCCTTGCCGACGCGCCCCTCAGGAGGGATACACTGGTGCACAGCTGGCCTCCGGGACCCAAGTAAGCCTTTCTCCCAGTGAGCCTCCTTGCACAGACCCTGTGCAAGATCAAGGACGATGAGGAGCAGGTTCTGCTGGTAGCACAATACTGGCCCTCCCAGACTTGGTTTGCCGACCTAATGCTCCTCGCGGCAGCCCCTCCTTGGAAAATCCCCTTGTGGAGAGACCTTCTCTCTCAGGGGATGGGCACGATCTGGCACCTGCGACCCGATCTTTGGACCCTGCACATCTGGCTCCTGGATGGGACGCAGCAGAACTTTCCAGCTTGCCAACAGCCGTGATCAGGTAGTGAACCTGCAAGCTCTTCCCCAGGAGGAGGCAGACCTGGACTTAGAGTTGCTGTGTCCAGTACGCGCTCTGCGCCTCTACATTGACCACACTCAGAGCTTCAGATGCTCTCAGCTCTTTGTCTGCTTTGGAGGTCAGCATAAAGGGAATGTTGTCCCAAACAAAGGCTGGCCCATTGGGTGGTGGAAGCCATCTCCCTGTCATATCTATACGAGGGAGAGCCGTGCCCCCTTGGTCTGAGAGCCCACTCAACAAGGAGTGTTGCCTCCACCTCAGTGTTGGTGCACGGTGCCTCTCTAGCAGATATCTGTAGAGCTGCAGGCTGGGTGACACCAAGCACCTTCGCCAGGATTTACGACCTCTGCGAAGAGGCTGTGTCTTAAATCAGACAAGCAGGTAGCTGGAAGACCGGTGGTGTTGGCTTGCTGCTGTGCTTTCTCAGTGGTTCTCCGATGCCAAGGCGAACCCCTATCCTCCTGCCCCGCAGTCTGACTCAGAGTGGAGTCAGTCCCGACTGTGCTCCACTGGATTTCCTTCACCAGTGGTTGTGGCTGATACTTTGTTTCACAGTCAGCCTGTGAAGGCTGTGTTTCCCTTCAAGTATATCCATAAAATTTATTGATATAGTGCATTCCTTGAAATTCCATGTAAAAAGATTTTTTCATGTCTCCCTCCTTCAGGGAACGTGGGTTGCCTACGTAACCGTTTCTTTGCACTACAATAAATTCCTATGCCCTTGAAATGGGTCTCCTTGGATAGTGAAACAACTGAGAGGCAGGTCTGGCTTGTTCTGACCCGGTGGACAGTGAACAACTGTGAAGGCCATTGCAAAGATAAAGCTTTGAACACTCAATCAAACAAAATAAATAAATAAATAAAAAACAGCAAAAAAACAAAACAAAAATGTGATTGATTAATGTATATAAAAGTGCATTTAGAAGTAATTATGTGGCTAGTTGAGAGTAACAAGGATTTATATGACATGGTAAACAAATATTAAAAGACAAAATAAACTGTAATTAATTTCTCAAATGAACTGCAACTGTGAAAAAAATTCCAATGAGAAATGAATAAGAAGCAAACATACGATCTTGAGGTGAGCCAGGAGCCTCATGACGTCGGCCATGTCAGCCAGGATGAGGAGGCGAGTGACGGCAGAGAGGAGGGCACGGGCGGCACGGACCATGGTGCCACGTTTCACAGAGGAGCAGGGGTCATCAGCAAACTCTGAGGAGGCCACGCGCATCGTCTCACCTGCGCAGAGACAAAACAAGCAAGACAAAAGCAAACAACATATGTTTAGAGTTCCACCACACAGCAAATCCCTTGTGCATGTCTAGCATTTTTAATTCGGAATTCACTAAAGCTGCATGGACATGTCAATAGTTTATTAATAGCTGTGCATCTGTTTACCAGTAAAATAAACTGCGAGTACAGGCAAGTTTGCCAAGAGTGTTCATTAGTAAAACAGCACACTTCAGAAAAATCAGTGTACAGGAGGTTGCTGGTGTCTAGAACACAATGTGCCAGTTTTATGTCAAACGCTCACTAAAATACAATTAATTTTCCAATTCTTTAACCAACTTTTTACCACAAAAGTAGAAATCAATATGCAAAATATAAAGTTAAGAATCAACAAGCCATTTGTAAATTGGCACAGGAGTGATGTAAGCAGCTCCTTAATATCCTTTTATTGTGATTGACTTGTCCCCGATGACCATGCAACTCTTGAACATTTATGTATTCAAAAGTAGCACTTCTTATGTATTTATGTGTTATACTTAGGAGAAAAAAAAGCCTGATTCAGACTGTCAGAATGTTACCATGGCATGCTTGCTGAAGTAAAAATAAACAATTTGTCTCAAGGTTCACTGACAGCATCTATTAATGACCCTACAGTAAGTGGACTCCCACCTTCCATTTGAACAGTAGCCGCAAGCGGGACAGAGCTGATTAATGAAAGTTTACAAAAAGCCCGGCTGAGACATTAGCAAATGTCATTGAATCTGAGAATGATATACAGAGAAGAAAGACTGTGGCAAACTGACTTCCCAGCATCTAGGGAAAGAGAGAGTATTTGTTTTTAAGCCTGTGCTGGCTGTGTGGGTGAACACTTGCGTGCACACAATAAATATGGCTGTACTTTAGAGTATGTGCGTGTTCTGCTGTTTCTCTCACACTGAACATAAATGACAGAATGCCAGCTATTCTTAACAGAGCCTCGCTGCTGCCCCTCCACTTCCAGGGGAAATGTCAGCACTGTCCTCTGGCTCTGTGCATCGTTGTGGCAGCTCTACCTTCACAGATTACCACAGAAGGTTATAATCTTATTTCCATTCTCTTTTTTTATCCCCAGTATAATTTAACCAAGTCAAAAGAACCGACACATTCCGAAGAATTCTCATCCAAGCTATGTGAAACAATCCCTATTTTTGCAATGATGTTTGGTCATGTTAGAATGGCAAAAGCTAAATACACAAAGCACTGTAATATCACATCCAGTGACCTAGAATAAATGAAAGTGAGTGTTAGAGATAACCAAGTCAAAATTTAATGAGCAAAATGCTTATTTCTCCAGAGAAACTAATTTAAAAGTAAAATAAAGCATTTGTACATTAAACTAAATTCCTTAACCTCACTCTGTCAGAAATAATTTCTACGAACTACTGAGCAGATAGGACTGTAAGGTATCAAGGGCAGAGAATTCATCTACGCTGACTTAAATAAACCAGATGGAGTCATCTTTGTAGACACAATGTTGACAGCCTGCCTACTTCCAGATGCTGCCTGATAAGAGAGAATTTAAAGGTTTTAGACACACACTCACACACATGCCTGCACTCTCTAAAGAGAGGTACTGTGGGCCACTAAAGTCTGACATTTTTGACGAGAGAGAATGTGGAAAAGGTCAATGATTTCTTATTATTTATATGAACAATAATTAGATTTGTTAAATGAAGAGAAACTGTTTGTTAGCAACAGTGGAAAATTACCATTTCATAGATTTGTTGTACCTGCTTGTTTGGTCTTTTAATTCAGATGAGCATGATTTCACAAAGTACAAGATGAATCTGGATCAACATTCTTGTTGGGGTGGGCATAGATTGTTTTTTTTTTAATCTAGATAAATGGCTCATTTGAATTCTGCCAAAGGCATTCAGGATATGTGTGCTACCCAAATAATGACTAAAAGTAAAGCCCTATTCGGATGGGACTCTAATTTTTTGAGATAGGAATTTGGGGTTTTCATGAGCTGTATGCCAAAATCATCAATATTAAAATAATACAAGGCTTGAAACTACTTCAGTTGTGTGCAATGAATCTAAAATATATGAAAGTCTAATGTACATTACTAATGTACAGTACATTACAGAAAATAATGAACTTTATCACGATATGCTAATTTTTTTAAAAGGACCTGTATATTTTGATATATAAAAGACATAAATAAATACACATAAAGAGCCATAACAAGTAACCTGTTAAGACTGGCTATTGTAATATCAGTCTCAGATTTATTGTGTTAACAACAAATAAAAATCATAAAGGTTGAACTAAAGTAACCACACATTAACATGGTTTTGCTGTACTAGTCATTTAGCATCACCATGGTATTTGTGATTATACTAATTGTAATCAATCTGAATGACTATAGCATGCAGGCATACAGAGCGCGTGATCTCTGTGACGACCAGATGTATAAAACAGACCCTCTCACCTCTGTAATAAACACAGAGATGTTAGTCTCGTCCAAAATGGTACATGAAGATCACGGAAGACAGGTGATAAGAATCGAAGCTCACTAGTCCCGTCCGAATAGGGCTACAGTGCAATTCGGCTAGGTATACATCCGCGCTAAAATATCAAGGTGAAAGTCATCATAGCTTGCATAGTATAGACCCAGATCCCAACACAACTTTGTGAATAGAACGGCTGTATTTTTTTTATAAAACATGATTGATGAGGTTGAGCCAGTGCAAGTTAAGCATTTGAGGTTAAAAAGTTTACACCGCAATTTGAACCTTCAACCCACTGACCAGCAATTTATTTTTCTTTTTTTACTAATTTCCTTTTTGATTGAAGA
This sequence comes from Enteromius afrohamiltoni, assembly GCA_034779775.1. Taxonomy (NCBI): domain Eukaryota; kingdom Metazoa; phylum Chordata; class Actinopteri; order Cypriniformes; family Cyprinidae; genus Enteromius; species Enteromius afrohamiltoni. Next base: position 1,091,829 of record JAUYWG010000001.1, read on the forward strand.
AAAGAAAGACATTAATATACTGGATGACATAAGGGAGAGTAAATTATCAGGAAATTTATTTTTTATTCTGGAAGTGATCTAATCCTTTAACCGTTTTTTGTTTGAAGTTATTTTTCATGGTCATGAAATAAATCAATCAACTGTGGAACACAAGTGACAGTTAGATCAAAAAGACCGAAGAACCCTTGTTTCACACTGAGTAACAGACGGTCAGCCTTGGGAATGGTAAGTCACTCAGACCATTACGTCCAACCTGTGTTCATTAACCTTATCCCAGTTAAAGGTCAGCTTGCTAATGGTCCACGCAGAGTATTTTAACACACTTCATTCAGCCCCTGCAGCCGGGCCTTGGCTCAGTCTCCATCTGTCAGTGCTGCAGTCCCTTCCCTGCAGTACCTGAGAACGCTTGTGTATTTTCTCCAAAAATTACTCTAAAACGCACTGCGGACCTGAGGAAAAATATATAGTACCTTACATGAGGTTTTTAAGATGTGTTCTTACCAAGGCTGCAAAAAAATGTATGATATTATAATTATATATTTCCATGACTTTTACAGGCCTGGAAATCCTTATTTTAAAATTCACTGTTAAAAAAATTGTTGTATGGTCCTCACACACTGATTTTCTTCTTTGTTTTCCTCTGAATAACTTCTTATTTCAAGTTTCAGAAAGAGACAGAGAATCACCCCAGACTCCCATTAATATTATATTAGCAAGTAATTTAATCCACCATCGAACTATACAAATTAAATAAAGATTTCATATTCATTACCTCATCAAAGAGTTCTCAAAACAAACCACAAAAAGAGAAAACAGATTATTATTAATAGGAAACAATGACAGCTAATACATTTCAGCTTTTTAGGGTTTAAAAGTGTCTTTTTTCTCTTCTCCGCAACCGTAATTGCTCTTCGGCTGTGTTTATGGGATAATGAATGCTCTGAGAAACACCATCAATAACTGTTTGCCATTTTCATAGAGGTAATTTGGCTGAGCGAACACTAACTTCAGTCCAAACCAATGAGCATGCAAGTGCTGGAAAGGGACACAGTGTGTATGGGAACGATCATAAAAGAAAATAAAGGAGAGAAAACTTGGTAAGAGAGAAAGTGAGAAAGAAAGAGAGAGCCGGAGAGAGAGTGTAACGTGCTGCCAGATAAGGGTTATACATAATAGGCAGGATGTATAGGTGAAAAGGGAAAGAAAACTTAAGCTTAGCTCTCTGCAAACTGCAGCAAAGTCTAAAAGCCCACAGCCCTCAGCAAATTGGCACACTAATGTCTTTTAGGGTCAGATAATGTGACAGATAATCTCATTGGTTATCACATGACCCTAAAAATCTTCACTACTTTCTCAAGCTCCCAAACATGACTAATAGACTCCACTATGCCACACACTGGTGTAAAAAAATAAAACCCTATATGTTTGCTTGATGGGAACAAAAAAGCTGCAGATTTTGTTTGAGAAAGTACCTGAGGGTGATAACAAGCTGCGTACCTTGCTTGCGAACGTCCTCTACAGCTGCGATAAGCTCCTCCTTCAGGTCCTGGCTGTCCTTAGCAATCTGCTCGCCCTTTTCTAGAAAGTTCTGTGTCGCCTGCTCCACCGACACAGCCAGCACGTGCGCTTTCTTGGAGCGTCCCTTTTTCTTACTGGATGGACCTTTGTTACTGGTGTTGACCAGGGTGGTCACCTGTGTATGAAAAGAGCCATAGATGAAGATGGATTGAGCAAAAGACTTTTCATTACATTTTCACTGAGCAGAATATCTAAAGCAAATCTGGCAACATAGGTCATTTAACACATTTTATGAAAATAAGAGACGAACACAAGCATGACTGAGCCGAAGTTTGTTTATTTCTAAACCAGTGGGTCGGAAAAACTGCTGGGTTTGTTTGTTGCTTTCAGAATTATGAACAGGTAAGGGGCCGCTCACAACAATCAGAGACATCCATCTACAATACACACACATTAAAAAAAGTGCAGTCAATTGCAAGAACATGCCTATGTGCACAAACCCCAACCTCCTCAGTCATCGTCAACTCAAAACAAGACATGTTTATTTATTTATAAGTATAAAAATTTGGGGGAAAAATAGCAATAACAATCTTCTTAAAACTAGTTAAAAAACATTCAATTCAATTCAATTTAATTAAATCAATCCAATCCGATCCGATCCGATCCGATCCGATCCGATTCGATTCGATTCGATTCGATTCGATTCAATTCAATTCAATTCAATTCAATTCAATTCAATTCAATTTATGCTGTCTCGTCTGACTTGTTTTAAGTGCACATATTAGTTTAACACAGTAGCACCTGATCAAATTTCCTTTTGTATGCGTTTAGACAGGGTAAAATAACACAGCCTATCTACTTTGACAGAAGAGATTATTTTCACTGCAGACATTTCAGATCTACACATTCCTAATAAAGACTGCCCTGTTAAGAAACATTATGTGATGTATAGTGACTCATTCAATAGTCAAGCTTTAAGCTTTCAAAGGGCCTATAAAACAGTTTTCTGCTGCAGGAGTCTGCCGGGACCGTTATCCCAGGGTAATGTATTTTTTTTAAAGGACACCCACGCTAAGTAATTACCATAGTACAACAAAGGACTAACTCGAGTTCCTTGTCCAAACTCGGCCTATATAGCTGATAAAGCTTAAGACCCCATTTGCCTGAACATTCATCACAGTTATTCCCAAAGCTGATGCACAGAATAACACGGCATTACATTAAGAGAAGTTTAATCAAAACAAAGCATGGCTGACTTTTAAAAAGAACATAGAAAGTGATCTTAAGTAAATTCAGCAAAAACTGCATTAATGAAAATGAAGAACATGACATTGGGATAAAGACTGAAATGAGTTTACATGGAAAAGTTAATGCTAGGCATAACCGTTAATACTGCCAACAAATGTTGCATTACGCTTCATTACAGAAATGAGAGAAATGGCATTCAATCTAGCACTCTCCACTTAACAGAGTTGAGAAAGTTCAGATGATACATTAGGGATGAATGTACAGGCAAGGCTATCATTATCAGAAAGCAAACTTCAGCAAGGCCTTGGCGTGAAGAAAAGATTAAAAGATTCTGGTAAGATACTATGACAGCAATGTTGGGATTCGGTTCCCTTAGACTATATAATTAAATTACTGCATAACGCTGCTATTGAGCAATTAGAATCAAGTATTTCACAAGGCTGCCTATGCAAATACCTTGGTACATTAAAATTATAACCATTACTATGGTATTTATTAGGGTTGTCACATAGCAGTGTTTCATTACTGAATAAATTGTGGTTTTGAATGAATCAAGTGAGCCAATGATTCATAGACCAATTCATAAAGAAAGTCACTTGCTTCATTCATGTATTAGTCAGCTGTTTAAATTAATCAGCTTAAGGATTATTAATTTATTGTTTTGATTGATTGATTGATGAATAAATGAATGAATGTATGAATAAACAAATGAGAAGTAAATCTCAAACTTATAGCAAATAGCTGAGATCTGAGACAATTTAACTTCAGAAAGATTTGTTCATTAATTAAATGATTTGACTAGTCAGCTCAGAAAATCTGAAAATTACTGAAAAACTACAGGTTTGGAACAACTGAAAGAATAGCAAATAACAAAATATTACTGGAAAAATCTTCTAATTCTACTGCATCAGATTCAAAACCTATTGAACACTCCGGTTTTACAGTAACGGAATTCAGTGCTCCAGTGAGGGACTTCCCTGACACTAGTATCACTCATAACCACACAATCAAACCCCAATGAGACTTACCTTCTCTTGAATAACACTGTCAGTGTCAATAACAGCGTCAGCAAGACAAATGGAGCACTAGAATGAACCCCAGATCTGGTATTCTCTATTCTATAATAATGCCAGAACAATAAAATACCACAACACTCCCACTATAGTCATTTCATAAGGACAGTGGGGAAGTTTTTAATAGCATTATGACAACAAAAGTGTAAAAAATGGTAGCAATAGAAAGACGTTCAAGATTGGATTTCTCTGTGAACACCACCTACTTGTTTGTTCTATAACGTATGGACATGAAGCCACATCTTTCGAAGTCCATGCAGGGCACTGATTTAGCTGGCTTTTTTATTATGAAAGCTGATCACTTCTATTTTAGTCAAGTGATTGCTTCTAATTCTCTTTTCTATTTTCTACATATTATATATGTAATGCTAAGTATTTGTTGCTTTAAGGCTGTTTACTGGTTGTACCAGCTGGGGTCTATATCAAAGCATATGTGACAATGATGTAAAACAGTTTGTCCTTAAAGTACCCATGAAATCAAGTTTTTTGTGTGTGTTAGTTTAATATATTAATCTCAAAATTATATAAGCCAGTGTGCAATGACAAAATTCTGGTTTAGAGGATATAAGCATTCAACGCTGGCAAAACTGCTAAAAAAATTTTTTGATGTCACTTTAGTTCAGTTTCTCATCAAACCTTCTGACCAATCAAATGCTCTCTAGAATCCAAAGGAGTTCAACGGAGCTCTGGCCTGAGTAGATACAAACAAAACGCTACTAGCTATTTTTAAAAAAGGGGCGGGGTTGCTTGATATGTCCCACCATGCCTTCTTGTTTTAGTTGAAATAATGTCAGAATAACACTGCAAATTTCAAGGCACTGCAGGGGACCTTTAAATCAGTATTGTCTTGTCAGGAACAATTTGCTTTTAAGACTGTTACCTTTTCTTATCATTTTATGCTTGATATTTTATTCCATCAAAACTGTCATGTCAAAAGACCCTTTCATCACTTGAAAAGACATTGTTTGTGTTAACCTTTTTTTGGCCAGGTTTTAAGACATATTGATATTCACATACTGATTTAAATGTTATCACAACTGCAACTCATGCAAAGTCCTCCAAGTCCATCTGACAACTCTGGTTTAATTGGAGACACACTCCACTCCAGGAGTTTTATCGGCAGACAGAGACTGGGTTTCCATGGAGACGCCCACAGTCCAGTTTTTTTTTATTATTTTTTATAAAAAATACTGTGAGAAGGAGAAGCTTTGTTTCTGGGGAATAAACAAATGCATATATTAAAAAATATAATAGTAAATAATAGTTAGTCATTAAATCAATAGTAATTAAAATGCATTAAAACTGTTTTTGTAACAATATTTTATAGATTTTTTCTATTCCCTAAATCACATGGGTGCTCTCTACAACTTCACAATGCCTTTAAATGATGGACAGTTTGGCTGGAAGTGCCGTGGGAAAGCTCATTATTTCCCCATGAAGATTCCTAAGACTGTGTTTCAGGTGTCCATGCCAAAATGATCATGGTTACTAACAGCAAAGGATGTCAAGTGGAAGAAAAGACTTGAGTTCCCCCTGTGCTGGAACTTAAAAAGAAAGCTCTGTTTCTACCAGCCAAGCCACAATCCTTTCATGGTGTCAGAAAACACAGAGGGTGGCAGTAATCCTGCATGGGGGGCCTAAAAGAAGGGGAGTCCTCTTGGGTTGAGAAACCTAATTGAAACCCTCAACCTAAAATGATAAATGAAGCGGCACAGCCACTCCACCTACTTCTAATTTCAAGAAAGTGCTGGTGGTAATGAGGTATGCTTAATAATGATGCATGACAACAACAAAAGAATAACATATTTTTAGTGTCAGTCCATTTTCTTGAAAAATGCAAATAAATAAAAAACAGTAGGGGAAAAAAAACAGTGTCCACATCTATTTTTTCGACTACAATCAAAATAAAATCCTGTGTCAAATAACAAAATGAATCAACCAGACTTTGAATACCATATTAAAAGTAAAAAGGTATTGGCCTTTTCTATTGTACTATTAATCCACAAAGAATATTATACCACCATTACTTTCTGAATGTCACAATAGGCCTTATAAGGATAAATCATGGTAACTGTTTGGCTTCAATTTAAAAGCTCAATAGCGAACAAGGTCAAAGTTGAAACAACTGAATTGAGTGCCACATTACAATAACCGTCCTGCAACAAGAGCATTGGAAAAAACTGAATCAAGTAATTAAATATTGGCTTCTTTGAAAGTGATATTAACATTTAGACAAGTAGAATCAATCAGCTACAGCATTTAGGATTCACTACCAGCTTGTGCAAACCCTTTTTGGAAATTAATTACCAAAAGGTAGGAAAAATTCCTTTTTGGTGGGGCTGACCTTACTGAATTGGTCTCTTTTAGGTGCACAATATATAGGAGGAGAGTATTTTATTATTGAACTCCCATAAAACTATATCTTAACCCATTTTGTGCTTGACATGGCTGTAGAGTGTCTAATTGACAGACTGCACTGGTCACTATACTGTATGAGCTGGCTATGTTTGTCATTACACTTGGAAAAAAAAAACTAATTTGCATGTTTTGCACCACTGCAGACAGAAAATGTGTCAAAACAACCCATGCAAAGTAAATTTTTCTTGTGCACCAGACTAACACTAGAATAGCATCTTTCCAGCCATTGTCTTGAGGTGTGATGGTTCCACTTCAATTACAAGATTTAAACTTGCATTTAGCACATTTGAATTGTTCTTTGACAGCTCAGTTAGACAACTGACCACAGAGTGATTCAGCACTGTGAGAATGTAGTCACTAATTATAGATCTCAATAGATGTCAGGCATCATGCCACACATGGCAGGGACTTCCTCCAACAGACAAAATGAGAAAAAGGAAAAAATGCTGACAGAAGAAAGGGAGGGAAGCCCTGTGGGATGAGAAGTCGAAAGGAAAGAATGGGGACACATGTGCTTGAGCTATCCCGAGCTCCAATTTGAGAGACATCATGCCGAGCTGAAGCAGGTGGCCTGGAGAAAAGACTGACAGCTCAGTGTAAAAGCACCTGCTTAACCATGCACTGAGATCTAATGCTTAGTCGGGCTCACTTTAACCTGTGAAACCTTGCTCCCGGCCCGGCCGGAGAGACACTATCAGTTATTTCACTTCAGTAAACCAAAGAAATAAACATTCCTTTATTTAAAACAACTGCTTAGTGTAGCGGAACAGGGAACCGCTGAGGGTCTGGGCGTGATAAAACTGTCAATGGCATATTAAAGCCTCTGAGCGTGGTAAGTGACCTGAAAACTTTAAATGAGGTCCAATAAAGCCACAGTCCATCTCAAATGCATCACTAGCTACCGATGCCGACCTTTCCCCACGGTCCATAGCCTTCTATGGTTGTGTTTTATTAGTAATCAATAATACTAAATGTTCCACAAGTGATCTCCTCGGCTCAGAGGGCCCACCAGTGAATCCAGCCACGTTTAATTAAAAGGACACCAAAATACCACTCAGATTTCTGCCAGCTGTTCTCAAAGCCTACTGCTCAGGTCTAGGGACAATCTAATGCTTTAATATTAACTGAAGCTTTGACCACAATTTTTTTTTTTGGTTAACTACAGAGGAGAAGGCTCAGGATTAGGTAAAAAGTGCAATTCTTGTCGACTTCAACATGACAAAAACATCTAAAAGTCATCTTCAATATCATTTTTGCATTTGCATAGCATTGCCAAATGTACTGCAAAGGTGACACAGAAGTATTTCTGAAGTTGCATTGAGGTGTCTTAACTTGGACTGTTTAATGGGGCCTTAGAGGTGGCTTAAATATTAGCACTGTACAATTGCATATGTTGATACTGAGGTGGGTTGGAAATTGCCTTTAAACTATAATGCAATTAACTGTGCTTCTCTAGAATGAGGGACATCAGAGTAGTTCTCCAAAGAAAGTAAACCATCTTCTAAAACAGCATTGGCCTTTGGGTTACCTACAGTAAAAATGTATTTAAGTCAACAACTTATGCATTGTGCATGAAGAAGCTGCCAATTCTAAACCGAGACCATCAGGTTTGCCCACGAGGATGGAAGAGAAAGATTATCTTATCAGCCGGATTTCAACGTTGCTTTCCAACATTTCCTTTCCACCTTATCACTTCTCCTGTGTGTTGAGAATCCATTCTCAGATGGATTTCCATTCCAGAATTCAATTCAGAGAGAGTGAAAATGACATCGACTGAATAACTAGCACGAGGACAACCATAAATATCATTCCTGATTGAAAAGTGTGAGTGAGCGCTCCACCACTAAAACAATACAGCCGCCCTGAGCAGCTCTGACCTGAGGTGAAGGTCAAAGATACTTTCACAGAGGGAGTGGAGCCCTGCCAAAAGAGGCTGGAGAGAAAATCCTTTGTTTCTCCTCACCCACCGGATTTAGTCAGAATATGTTATCTCCTTAGAGAGAGGCAGACAAAGCGGATGCCAAGTGCAAGCAAGCACACTCATGCCATGTGCCAAGACTGCATTCAAATTAAGACATGGAGACCAACTGATGACTACAGTCACACTTTTTACCAGCTTCAACCACTTTCAGTTGCATTGTCCATGTTCCCAATCAAGCAACACAAAGAACTGAAACAATATTGCATGAGCTATATAATATATAATATTTCTGATGAAATCAGAAAGCCATCTTAGAAGAACGGTTGGGTAAATTGTGCTATTTTTAATTGAATTATGTTATTTTATTTTTTATATCATTTCAGCTGTATTGCTGGAGGCTCTTTGATTTTATTACAAATATCTTAATTTTGTGTTCTGAAGATGAACAAATGTCACAAGGGTGAGTAATTAAAGACAACATTTTTGGGTCAACTAACCCTTTAAGCAGCACTACTGTTTTCAATAATATGTAATATATTATTTGTAATAATATGAATTATTAATTGAGCACCAAATCAGCATATTGTAATGCTTTCTGAAGGATAATGTGACACTGAAGACTGGAGTAGTGATGCTAAAAGTTCTGCATATATATATATATATATATATATATATATATATATATATATATAGAGATATTTTTTAATAAAACA
>JAUYWG010000001.1:1100729-1143662 GCA_034779775.1 Enteromius afrohamiltoni
ATATGAAGAGTTCATTTTTAAAAGCAAATCACTCAGTTTTTAAAAATTCTCAAAAAAACCCCCAAAAAATAATATATTTTTTTGAAAATTTAAAAAAAACTTTATGTATGTAGTTATGTTCATGTATGTTATGTAGAGATTCGACTAGACAAGAAAAGCTTGCTTCGATATTATTAGTTATTATCATTATTATCATATAAATTATCATTTTGCCTTTGAGATGTAGCCTTGTTTACATCAGCAGGAAAACTGTTGCAATACGATGAACTAAACGGAAATGTTGTCATTTTGTTCTTCAGAACAGGGTGCAAGTCTTCTGCATTGTCTGCAGAAGACGGTCTTAATAATCCTCGGATGACATTTTCATCCTGCGTGTTCACGCCCACATTCCTTGCCAAAGCCTTCCTCAAACAGACAGGTTGCTTGAGCATTTTTGGTTGATGCAAAGATGACCAGACAGACTCTGCAACTGCAGGAGTATTAGCCAGCGCTTTGAGCTTAGACTACATAAGAAGCGCTGGCTGGCAGATGACTCAGCACGTCACACAGATCTCGACGGAATTATGAGGCGGCGATGCCGTGGCCACACGTCAATTCCGTGTTAGTCACAGTCAAGGGCTTTAAAAGAGCAAGGGCGCTCAGAAGCCTCTTACCCCTGTCGCCCGTCCTTCTTTCATGTTTGCAGCATGGCGAAGTGAGATTTCTGCCTCATGTTTTCTCACTCTGTGCTTGCCGACGGGGGCCCGGAGTTGATTCATTCATATTCAACAAGCCAAAAGCAAAAGCTTTAAAATAAACACAGTGAACTAACACGTAGCAGCGGGCGCATGGCGGAGCCGGAGAACACATTGATCCTTTTAATTTCCCTGATTGGTTTGATCGCTAGCGAGTCGGAGAGGGAAGTTCTTCATGATTGCATCAATATTTTTCTCATCCCAAACACCCAGAGCTGTTGTAACTGTGATTGTGCAGCGATTTGAGAATTGGTTTTTGCAAACCATAATTAGAACATGATCCATCACAGCTGAGATCTGAAGCAAGAAGTCTTTTATTGTGGGAAAAAGTCTTTTTTTTTTTATTTATTTAGTATTAAGCAGGAAAGATTATGCAACATGCTGCAAGATTTGCTCTATAAAAAAGAGGAATTTAAATAAATTAGCTCTAAAATTATTTAAGAAAAACAAACAGTCCCCCCTTTAGCATACTGGCTCAATCCAGATTAGTCTGCCTTAATCTAAATTAACAAAAAGATTAGGAGAAGAAAAAATAAGGTATAATTACATCCAGAGTGTTTTCTCTGAGGAGGCAGCATTTCCATAAAAATATACGCTACCTGTTAAAGTTTGGAATAACTATGATTACATTTTCGAAAGGAGTTGCATTGCTCGCTTTTTTGTATAATTACAGTAAAACACAGTAACATTGCAATATCATTGAAACTGAATAATAATTCCCTGTTATTTTTGTCTTCCTTTTTTTTCTGTAAAAGCCTGCAGTGATGATATTGAATTTCTGTTAGCATCTCATCTACCAAACTCCTGCAGCAAGTGTTTGAGCAGAGGACAATGAGAGAGGAAGGTGAAAAATACATATCGAAAAAACACAGAAAATCCAAAGTCAGACATCGCAGCTTTGTTCCATTATTAAACTGAATACATAAAACACAAAGTAGTTCACTAAAAGTCAGCTCAAACCTGAGAATGAAAAACTATTTTAACCTTACAATACTGTAAACCTGCATCCTGATGAAAGAACAGCTGAACAAGTCACTTAACAAACCTGAATCAAGCTTTCTGAAGAACAAACAAAGCAATCATTTAGGAGTTTTTACATTTTGAAATACAGCCAGACGCAATATAAGCCAAGTGAGTCAATTTTCAGCATTTTTGAAAATGTTTTGGTGAACTACTATGTCATGAAACATTTGCAGTTATCATTACAGTTACCATCCTTGAATTAAACAGTATGCTACAACTGATTCAGGAATAAAAATGCAGCAAAACTACAGGAACTACTGATCTTTGCCACGCCAGTAAAAATAGTTCTTCAATTTGACACAAAAATACTGTCATTTCAGTAGCCTATTGATTAGATTCCCAAAACAATGAAAGCTCCTGTTTGAGAACAATGAATTTGTGAGCTGTTGCTTCCCACTAAACATTCCTGATGAGTCAGTGAGCTATAGTGTGAGCCTTGTTTAGTGCAATGTGCTGTCTGAATGAAATGAATCAACTGAAATGATGTCTAAGCGCCCGCAGTGAGAGACAGGCACAGAAGACACCTGCAGTCAGCCGGCCTCAGGGAATGTATTCAATGTGTCAGGGTCGATGACAATACAAGACATGCGTCAACACGCTTATTTTTTGCATCTGCAGACTGAACGACGGATCATCTGTTGCAGGTAATCTTAAACAACCTTACCTTGAGAAAGTCAATCATATATATATTAAATAATATCTTCTGTGTTGCAAATCACCCTGCGAGCTATTCTAAAGAAAAGCTAGCAAAAGCAAGAGAACATTCCCGTCAATGTAATTCTACAGGAAGGGTTAACAAGATGCTTACATAAGGCATTGGCTGGTAGAATGAACTCAGGCGAGCACAAAAACCATGAACAGGCTCAAGTTAATCTGTTTATTGAAACTGGCGTGCCTACAAAGCCGTGTGACACACAAGCTTTCAGGAAATTTAACGCCACTGTCAACCCAAAATTAACATGCCACGCGCTGCCTTAGTAAATGCACTAAGTGCACAGAAAATGGATATGGCGAAACATTGAATCAAAGAGTCACACAAATGGTCAGGCAAGCACATTAAGTAAGTGCATAAGGATCACAGCGAAGAAATGTCTGGAGGCTTCATTTGTGGAGATCGCTAAATGCTTTTATCATCACTGTACTTAGCATTGATAAGCATCTATCAAATATATTGTATATTACCATGGCACATTGCATACATGCATTGGGGGGAAACTCAGGTCTTAACTCTTAGTTAAAAATGCTAAGTTTATTTGAGTGTAAACTTCCATTTATGCATGTTTAGCTATATCTGCTGTATGCTTTATATGTCACATTTTCATAGTCAAACCTAATATAACTGACACATTTATGCGTCGCAAGATTCAATAAGAAGATTCACGTGTCATTGGTATCTTTAACTTCAGCATGCCTTTTTTAAAAAAGCTCTAACTGTAAAGACACACAGTGAGGAAAAAAATAAAAAAAGATATATACAGCGAGAATGTGTAAATGCTATGTAAATATTATATAAACGGTTAATAAATAAAAAGTCCAGTGGCTGATTTTAAGTTGTGGACTGACTCTAAAATAAGTAAATCTGTATGAAATTCAATTCAAAGTGGAGGCGATGTATTAGCACGAGTGCTCAGATAGGGCAGCATTTTAAAGCTAGCAATATGCACCGTATCAATAAATAAATAAAGAGGCAGAAAATACCTTAAAAATTACAGAAATATAGATCATCTACGCAAAATGAATTGACGCAAATGGGTCGGGAAAAAAACAGCTTTGAGAAGCATGTGGCTCAAGTAGCGCACTGCATTAGCGGAGAAGATCTTTTGTGCTGTCCTGTGTCATATCTTTGCTATGGGTGAGGAGATGCAACATTAAGTTTGCTGAGCTTTGAAGCCAGGGGCGAAAGTACGAAGAGGAAGAAAATAAACCAAAATAAGACAAATTAGGGTTCACGGTCTAGGCTTAATCATGACCAGCTAAGCTAAAATGTAAATGAGCGCATTAAGATTAAAAGAGTTCGAGAGTGTTTGTACGCCATAAAGTGTAGTGGGCAAAGACTCTTCTAACAGACCATTAGGAACGAAGACGACAAAACCATGATAAATGGTTAAAGCCGTGGCCTAGTGGTTATCACATGTCCTCCACACACACTGAGCAATGGATGAATATATCCTGTTTCAGTTCATCATCCATCATGTCTAAAAACTATTTTTTCTTCATACTTTGAAATGCCAACTTACAACAAAATAATGAAATAAGAGACAGCATCATAGACTTTTAAACTGAAGGAAAACCAAGTGAGCAAAGAAAAAATTAAATAAAGAAAAATAAAGAAATAAGTATACTTGCATGCATACACACATGTACACATTCATTTGTTTTTCATTTTAATTTGCATGATTAATTATGTAAAAATGAACAGGCTGTAGCATGATGTAACCTGCTGCAGTTAAATGCCCCACAAAATTGAAGATATTAGGGCAAATATATATTTTATATAGACGCAAAATGTACCCGCAATTCTAGAATGACCCATATATATATATATATATATATCTGGTCTTTCTGTCCAGCCTCTACAGACAAAAAAAATGTCTGTGCACATCCAGAAACCTGTATCATATACTACAATAACTACAAAAAACTAAAAAAAGGTCTGCATAAAACAACCAATTTACACTTCCGAAATGCTTCTGCCAAAAACTAAAACAAACTACTAGCAAATACCAGACATAATCTCTGGATAACAAGTTCTTTAAGAACCTTAATTGCCTTTATGAGGAAGCCAAATGTTGGAGTGGAACTAGGCAAGTCAATAATGAGCAATCAATGACATAAGAACAGTTTGTATCACCCCAGGCCATTCTCATTAGACTGTTTGATACTGCAAATTTACCCTCAGCTAATCAATCTCTGATACCTTTTGGAAAGATCACTTTCATCACCTTCACATGATAATGATCTGAGTCTCTCATCTCCACATTTTATATTTACACCAAATCAACCCTCTCTCATCAGTAACTCAAACACTGATGCAACTAGAGCTGCATGACATAGAAATAAAATCAATATTGCCGTATGGCTTTGTGCGACTGTAATATCGCGCAGACTGCGAATAAATAAATATATATTTTACCGGTTTCATTGTGAAGCGTGATATTTACACACATGCATTTACTGAAAGTGTTTCTAAATTATTTGTTGAATATACTGCATGCACTGGAAGGTGGGTGATAAGTGTGACAGGTGAGTTTTGGGAAGGGAGTGACTTCTGGAGGGGATCATGAGCAGATAATGCAGTGTGCATGTCTTATTCATGAGCTCTCGTAATGGAGCAGGAGAGTTGGGATGGAAAGCATTGTCTGGAACATGACATATCATTGGTAGGAAAGGAAAAGGTTTTTTTTGGTTCCATGTTGTGCTGTAAATATGTGCATGCACGTCTGAGTGTGAGTTTTCAAAGATGCCCTATTAAAACCTTTTTCTAATATGCACATTTTCTAATGAAGCACCACATTCAAAGGACTGTCTAATACGGTGCGTTTTGATGTGTGATGTAATCCCTCTTAATCAGGCGATTTATTAATGATCTGCACATGAAGGGTGTCTAAAAATGATGAAGATGCTGCATTTGAATACTGCCAAGAGAAAGAGAGAGAGAAAGCTGGTGAAACGGTTACATTAAATCAAGTAGCTTCCTCTGCAGAACATGGTTTTTGAATGATGCAGGTTGAAATGACATGTGTTTGTTGTTTTTTGTTTTGTGTTTGTTTGTTTTTTTTTCACTGTAAGAAATTTTGTCTCCAGTGAAAAAATAACAGATGATTAAAACAGCTAATGGTTAAGTTGTATGTGTGTGAATGCACACACAGAAGGCAAAATCCTGTCTCTGTTAACTTAGAAAATATGTGAATTGCATATAACGTTGCCTTCCAATAATAAGTTGTCACCAGTGCACCCACATAATTTTTCACATTCACAGACTGTAAATTACAACACTCACATTCTAAGGCTTGAAAGTAACTTAACAAGATAACAACTAACTTTCGCTTTGTATCTGCATCTGGTCGTGTTTGAATGTGCCATTTTCCCTGGAAGGCGTGTGGGTCATTAATAAATAGTTCTTATGTTTAGAATCCTTTACTAGTCAAGTCTAGTCACCTTTATTTATGTAGTCTATTAGTTAGTTATGTAGTATATCAAACTGGAGAATCGCATGCTAGTAATGTATAATGACAAGATTAAACACTCAATTTTCAGTTAAAGGCATTTCATTATTGAATTCAGCTAAGTTTAGTTTAAATAGCATTTGTCCAATCAAATCAACCATAATTGCTAACAATTAGTGTCCCCAACTATGCTAGCCAGGACTTGAATATTTCCCAAATTCCTCTCATCACACTATACTACATGAGTAGTTAATCGGCACTAAACATGAATCACAGATCATCAGTTCCACAAAAAACAGCAAAAAAGACCAGGTTACACCAAACAAAGTATTGAATTATATCTCATTAAGACTGAAACACCATAATTCAGACATGAAAAAAGGTACAGATGTGAGACTTCATCTTTTTTATAAAATCAAACAAATCAAGCTTGTTCTTTTGTGTTCCATTTCAGACTGGAATGACAAGAGGTTGAGTAAATGACGGCTATTTTAATTTTAGGATAACTACTGTGTTCTTGTAAGCTGGCTAATTATGGCATTGAAATGTTGCTGTATCAATTCCATTCCCTGCTGCGTCCAACAACAGAAGCCAACATCAGTGCCTTTCAATATTCTCTGCACTCTCCCATCAATGGCAAAGCCTTGTGAGACACCAAGCCAAACAGCACAAAAACCCTTTGAGCCTGATTCGGCTTTGCCAAAAATTGTGATTATGTTGTCTTCGCATCGCCCCTAAAGTCTAAGGCACGGAGTCAGATCCTATTTCCTTCTGTGAACTGCCTGCACTTGGTGTTGTACATCGAGTACTGTCTACAAACTTTTAACATCTTGTTTTGTATTATTATTTTTTTGGCAGAGAAAGAGAAAAGTACCCTGAAGCTATAGGAAATGTTATAAGGGGGGAGGAAAAAGATGGAAAGTTTACTTTAGGGCCATATGAACATAAAGCTTTTGTACAAGTCTCAAAA
The DNA here is from genome assembly GCA_034779775.1 of Enteromius afrohamiltoni. NCBI lineage: Eukaryota > Metazoa > Chordata > Actinopteri > Cypriniformes > Cyprinidae > Enteromius > Enteromius afrohamiltoni. Next base: position 1,107,623 of record JAUYWG010000001.1, read on the forward strand.
TATGATTGATGCTACGTATGAGATGTTCTCGCAATGATACAAACGGGGCAATATTAACTGAAGTATATTAAACCAGATTTTTTTTGTGAAAATCTGCCATTTTAAAAACTAGATACTCTAGTAGTGAAACTCTAAAAAGTGCATTGTGTGTTGAATAACATCATCATTAAAAAGACCTAATTTCAAAGTAGTCCAAAAAAGTAAGTAATAAAGTAAGTAATCTGTGAACCAAACGCACAGCATCGAACTGTTCAAATTGCTACTATACACAAATGGCCTATATTTGCTTCCTCATTCGCCGCAAATGAATCCTTTAAATATAAACAGAGCTTATTCATATTTCACTCTTAGCTAGGATTAAATTCAGCCCATTAACACATCCCCAGTGGCTCATATGTATACTGATGCATCTATTCTAATATCACAAAGCATTCATATTCCTCTGATACACTGAGAGGTGAACCGGCAGACCTAGTGTGTAGTCTTTTCTTTGTTACCACAGGCACTTCTAGTAGCATCTCCCGTTGATTAGATTGCAGCAAAGCACATCTATGAAGAAAAACAGTACGGTTGGACATCACTGAAATAGCACAAGCAACAAAGCGCTGTGATTTACACTACTGGAGGGAAGAACGGAGATAGAGATAGAGGAAGAGAGAGAAAATAAGATAAGGAACAGTTTGCAATCGGGACTCTGGGCTTTGCAGATTATAAGACTTTTAACTCAGTTACTTGCCGTTCAGCAGACACTTTTTATCTAAAACAATTTACAGTACAATTTATAGCACAGTAACTGCAGAGTCAGTCGTTCTGGGACAACCCAGGATGAAGTGCCTTGCTCAAGGGAACAATGGTGATTAGACAGAACTGGGATCTCAGAAACCTCCAAGCTCCTGGATGGCTCACGGATTGAAATGAACTGGCAAAAAGAAGGTGGGAAATTAACATCCACATTGGCCAAATGCAGATATTTATTTATTTATTTATTTTAGCATTGTCTTATCCACCAGCTATTGTCATGTAAAACTAAACGGGCTGTTTTTAGTGTAAGAAACATTGTAAGAGCACTTCAGGGAGAAAAATGTAAATCTTCAAAATCATAGTAAGTCTTTTAAAACGAATACAGCAGTTAATACAACTGCAGGCATACATAAGAATAAATCTAAGAAGGCAGGCGAAGTGAAAGAATGTCAACGACGATTTACTAATATTTGGTTCAAAACTCAAAAGTACTGAAACTGTTTGGTGGAAATAGAAATGGAAGGTTTGTTCAGTATTTTTATGCTTAAAAGAATCTAAAGTAGCAGCATGTTGCGTTAAAGTGGAGCTAAACAAATTAATTAAATATTGTTCTACACTTAAATGAAGTATTTTAACCAGATCTTGCACATTCTGTGTAGTTTTATGCTTATAAGAATCCAAATTACCAATATTCTTCCAATATCAAACTGAGGCTGAATTTGTCTGGTGTAATTAAAAATTGATACCTTTTTACTTGTACAAATTTATATGAGCTACATTCTAACATTAAAATGGAGATGGAAACTGTCTGTTGTAATGCACTAATTTAACCAACATTTTTGTGTATGCTGTATAGTTGTATACTAACTAGAATCTCCAACATGCTAACGTTAAACTTCAGACTCATTTGTCTGTTGCAACCTCAAAATATTCTATATCTTTTTACAAAATATTTGCATACAGATACTACATAGTTTTATCCCTGCAAGAATCTATATTAGCAACATGCTAATGTTGAACCAAAAAAAGCTGAATTAGTTTGGTTTAACTAGAATATATATTTTTTTTACCCAATACTTATATTTCCATGCTTGTAAGACTCTATATTAGCAACATGCTAAGACCAAACAGGGAACAGTCTGCAATGGTTAGGATGTTTTTGCGCGGGAAGGTGAAGCTGTCTATCCAGTACACAAAACACAGCTCAGAGCTTCATACCGGAGAAAACCTTTGCATCTACATATGTGCCAACAAAGAGATGACAGCCAACACATCAGAACAAGCAAAAAAAGAGAGAGCAAGAAGATGCAGCGGGGGTTTGAGACCGAGCCTGCCAAAGGGGCAGTCTGCGTCTGTGCCCTTGAACTGTGTTCTGCCTTCTCCGCAGCTTGAGACCACAGGGACTTCTTTGAATTGCAGAAAGGTCAGCCAGAAAGATTGAACAATCTCCAAGAGAACTGCATATACAGTGCCCGCAACAGCTGGGTCTCCGGATCAATCCGTTGTTCCTGTCTGTAGATAAATGAGGGTCTGCACACTCCAAAGAGCATTGTCACACCAAAATATTCCATCTAAATAAAATAGTCAACAATATATCAAAGATTCTTTTTTCCAGTTGCATTGTTTTTGATGTGCACCAATAATTTGATAATTTCAATAAATCACAATAAGGATCCAATAATAACCATTCACCATCATGCACAAATGCTGTTCTCACATACATAATGCGTGTTACTGACCACTGTTTTAATCTACTTCCCTCAAATGCAAAACCCATTTCTTTGAATGAACTGGGTGATTATTCGACACTTTGATGACCATTAAAATCTGCCTAAATCTCATTATAATCACATAATAAGCATGTATGTAAACAAACATGCAAAGATGAATACTCAAATTCCTAACACCGATTTGTCTTTTTGCCACTCCATTCAATTCCTAATCAATATCTGAGAGTTTATGAAAACCCACCCTAGACTCTCCATCTCTCCACTCTTCAATCATTCACATGCACAATCAGGTTCAGTTCCCAGAGAAGCTAATTTAAGAGCTTTGCTTAGTTCTCCAAAACATGGGCAAGGGCATCCATCCGCAAAAAAAACAATAAAATCTGAAAAGAAAGCAATCTGCCCAATCTTTTCCTTACAAAAAACCTTTACATATACCACAATAAAGTATTGTGGCTTTCCATTAGCAATCTTTGGCCTTTGTGCAAAACTGCGGCTTTTTTATGGATATCAACATTCACTACCTTTGTGTTAATTTGAACAGAAAAGCTGCAATGCAATTTTTTTTCTCGAAAAAGAAAGTTCTGTCATGTTTCTCTCACCTGCATGTCACCCATACGCTCTTACATTCCACGTGGAACACTAAAGAGTAACCACAGGTTGTTCCAGCACCTGAAGAGAAATACTCTACACACTATTTTGGATAAAAGCATATACAAATCTACTGCACATAGGCATAAAAAAAAAAAAAAAAAAAAAAAAAAAAAGCAAGAATCAAAGAACATAACTAATAAAAGTTCTTAGAAATATCTATCAGGTATCAAGAAATTGCTTTCAGTGTCAGAAAAACCTGCTGATACATGCATACCTTTTAGTGCTGGTCATAAGCAAAAATCTACCCAGATGGGCATGCTTTATGAAGTATTGGTAAGAGCATGAATCTAACTCAGGTCTAACTGGTCATCCATCTAGTACATATTGTTTCAACAAGGGAGTATATTTATCAAATCATGTCACAATAGAATCACCGAAGTGAATTGCCACACCAAAAGAAATCAGTCACTGACAAAAAAAAGCCCTATAATATAATGAAATATTTAAGATTTCACATAGCATTTATGGCTCAGGTGATTAATTGGCTCCAAAACGTCCAGGGCATCCTGCATCAGTTATGTCTGAGAATTATTTTTGTGTTCACTATCGGCCTCTGTGATGCTAACGTCTCAAGGTTATGTACAGTATGTAACCCTAGATCCTTAAAGGAACGAGAAGCCATGTCGACATGACACTACGGGAGCGCCTCCAGTGTGACGGCTCTGAATAGTATGTGTAATCAGTCTAATGGAGGGGCGAGATGTCATAGGCGGATGACGTCATTGGCCAGGAAGCATAAAAGCTTGTGCTTCAGCTTTAATGTCACCCTCATAGGCCACACTTGCAGCTTCCACAACTTCGAGCGAGGGTGCACGATGGTGCCCCCTGTCTGTGAGAGGAGGTCCCTTCTGACTGGAATCTCCCATGAAGAGCCATTTAGGTGGGCCATCAGGTCTGAGAACCATACTCAGCCCGGCCAGAACGGCGCTACAAGTAGTAGACTTAATACTACTTGTAGACGGCATACTCTCTCCAGAACTCCTTAGAACAGAGTGATTTGGGGGGAAAGGCATACAGACGGAGCCTCGGCCACAACTGTCCCCAGATGTGGAGCTGGATGAACTAGAGAGAAGTTGGATGAATCTGCCTGCTTGTTTTTAAAACTTTGGACTTAAATCCTGACACTTCATTCACCTCTTTCTACTGTATCTGTAATATTGTTTCTATAAGAGCGTCTCCGGGGTGTGCTTCCATTAATGCACCACGTTTGTGGTCGAAATGAAAGATACCATGCAAAGCAGATAACTAAATAAAATTCTAATCGAGTTTCACCTCCTCCTTGCTCTCCTGTCTTCATTTAAGTGTAAAGCTCTTCAACTTCAGTTCAAAAGAACACCTGGCAATCAAAGGAGAAGGCAGAACGGGACACTGAGCTTATGCTTTCAAAATGCCCCCAAAAGTGCACTTAAACACAGCATCATCCCTTTGGGGACGGGAAACAGTATTTGCTTGTTTTACTGGTTTGTGGGCATTAATGCAGCATGAAAGTTTAATCTACGAAGAGAAATACATTTCATGGATGATCGGTGAACAAATTTTGTGAAGATCCATAAAAGTGAGCTTAGGTTAGCGGGCCAGAAGTTATAACCCGAATACCTTTAAATTAATGACTTGACTGGAGATCTGTTACGAGGGACCTATGCTCATTTTCCCTCTGGTGATTTTCTCTACATGTAGCGCTTTGTTCAAAAGGAGAACATGTCGCTGGTATAAATTGCACCCGGGGTGTTTCAAAGAGATTATATTCTTAATCATTTGCAGCTTCATTGTGGATTCGTTCAAATGCGATTCTGCATGAAATGGATTAGGTGCTTAATTCAGAGCAGGGGAAAAGTTTGACTTTTGAATGGTGTCTGAACTGAGACATTGCGCTGTTACTTCCCTAAAGGGAAATAGTACTATGTATAAAGTCAATCTGTAAATCTACCTTGTACTAATGAGCCCACTATTTCTTGTAACTATGTAACTAACAACTCCTGTTCTGCTGTATTTCTATTTTTAAATCAAGCTCATCTTTGCAAAAAAGTTTCAATAGAAACTTTTTTTTTTGTCTAAATTGATTCACTTTAAAAGCAGTTTACTAAACATACTAATTAACTTTTTTTTTTCACTGTGGAAATCAACCAGAGGAACAAGAACAAAATATTACTCAATTGCAATTTTCCAGGCAACATCTTCTAAACTTTCTTTTTCTGGTTAATAAGGTCCCATATTTCAACCTAAAGTTCAGTGTCATCCATGTTATACTAATTAGGCTAAATGAAAAGGGAAGTAAAACCTCTCATATGCATCCAGGGTTAACTATGTATGCATAATAGCCCTTCTTACAGTCGATAATTCAGAATAAATTACAAAAGGGATGGACAAAGAACCATGCAACTGAATGTGTTAAGAGATCTGGGATGTTCTTTCAGGTAAGGCTTTCTTCTGTCGTTACTATTTTTTGAAGACTAAGGGTAACGATACACTCAGTGGCCCACACTGACTTCCATAGGAAGAAAAACCTACTATGGTCAAGGTGGATCATCAACTCTTTGTTTACCCACATTCTTTAAAATATCTTCAAACACGTTTAGAACATCATGACAGATTTTATTTTTATTTTTTATCCTGTTTGCAGTCCACAAAAATACTAAGCAGCAACAGTCAATCGCTGACCTGACTTGAAGCTTGAAGACATGTTAAGCAGGGATCGCAACAACAAATATTCCAGCAAGTGACTGTTTACATGTCAGAAATGCTCTTACATTAGACCTGCATCATTCCTACTGTTACGCCCTGGTTAAGTCAGATGAGCCTAAAAAACCTTAGACAGGCTCCTTGAAAGAGGGAACATACACTGTTAATCCTACAGCTGCAAGTGCATGACTGCAAAAGGTACAGGCAATACTGTGGGAAGAGGAAGTCAAAGTCCTCAACGTCCGCATCACGGTGGCTCAAATACATCTAAAGGGCAGGATTACAAAAAGGAAGGAGAGAGATTGTCCTTGATAACCGACCCCTTCCTTGTTGGGATTCCAGAGGCAAGGGTTTAGGTGAAAACTGAACACTAAAAACTGCACAGATGGTAACTGTCCAGTTAGTGCAAACCAAAGTGGGATCAGCTGTAGAGCAATTTAGGCAAGCCTTTAAAGAATGTAATGGATTTAATGAAACTGATTGTTCTCTAAAATGTGCCAGCAGATAATGAGAACCGACTGTACAGAAAGATATGGACAGCAGGATTAATAATAAAAAAACACTGCATTTATTGGACACATTCTAAGAAAAAAAAACAACAACACTTGCCATGTGTAGTCAAATAACGGCTTTCAAGCCAGCAGGAAAAAACATGCATTTCAAGGTCTTGATGTTAACCAATGCTTGATGTGAAAATTTGTTATTCTACTTTTTACAAAACATATAGATACGATTTCCTGCAGTTTCCAGCAACTCCATTAACACTGGAGGAAACAATAAATTTATTTTAAATCTTTTTTAATCCTGTTCACACATATTAATATTTACAGAGACAGGTTGTAATAAAGATGCAGTTCCCTGCACAATACTATGCTATCACCTCAAAAAACCTGGTAACACTTTAAAATAACAGTACATGAATTATCATGTACTAACACATTAATTAACAATTTCTTGACTATGAACTAATGATGAGTTAAGACATGTACTAATCAAGAACTAACTTAACTACGACATGACTCACATGAATTTCTTCATAAATAACGCCAGCTTTATTAGATTCCAAGATGCAAATGCAGTGGATCCATGTAAAAAAGAATTCCAAAAAAAACTTCCTATAAAGGTAGCCTTAAAAGACAGCTGTCTATTTAGGCAGCAGACAGCTCAATAGCTTCTGTAGCAGAGCCGTAAAAAAAACCCTAGACATTTCTAATGTGCTGCCCATCCAAAGATGCCGTCTTCTTTCATGCTGGCATTTAAAGGACGCTTGTCTTTTGATCTGAGATCTCTACAAGGCAAAGTGAGATCTTGATGATCCATCTGACACATAATCTGCTCTCTGCACTCTTCATCTCTGACTTTGTAACCAGAGCGTTTAATGTTAGCATCCTGCATGCAGATTAAAGCTATCCTGCATGGAATATGAAACAAATATATCCATGAAGAAGCCTGGTAAAAATATCACCAAACACTCACTAATGAAGCCTCGGGTTGTTTTAGTTGCCTCTTTCCTTTTTTTCAACCCACGTTTTTTTTTTTTGTTTGTTTTACCACAAGGAAAGACTGTCAAGCAACCATGAAGCAAACTAATTACCTGAAAATGGTCCAGACAACCATTATGCTAAGGGTGGGCAGTATGGCCAAAATCTCGAGCCAAAATATGAAGTGTTATGACTTTTTGTTATATAATTATGCTGAAAATTCCAAAATGCTTTATATTTTGCATAACCTTACAATAATTCTCTTTTTTTTAGTAGAATATTATGTACTATAATTAAATACTTGTTCGGTACACTAATTTTTATACATTTTAATAAACATTTTTTTTATATATTATAATGAACAAAACAGACAAAAGAGAAAAGTACAGTTTTATGAGTTTTCTTTTTGAGAGAATATTAATGTTTGTGGTTAGAATTTTTCTCTCATGCTAGCCATATTTTATTAAAAACTAAAGTAAAAACACTAATACTGTGTCACATTTATAAAAACAACTTTTAAAATGTTTATATATTTTATATATATTTTTATAAACGCAACAAACTTTCATTTATGACACTTCCCCGGGAACCACTTTATTTTCCCTGCCCAGCTGAAATATTATTTTTACAAACATCATAAATGTGGTCTGGTGGCTTATTTGAATTAGAACTGCATCTGCCAAACATCTAAAATCCCTAACATTACTTCAAAGCCTTTTTTATGATGTTGTGAGGTTTCTACTTTCTGGTAATAATTATATCGTACACAGCTATATCAATACTAGCATCATACGAAAAAGTCTGATGCTCTAAAACATCCCATGCAAATTCATTTTTAATACCAATGGACGTGTGCAAAAAATAAAGTAGCCTAGATACAGATTTATTCAAAAATAGAAATTGCTCCATAGACACATTTGTATTCCAGGCAAAGCAGCACATTATGACATTATTTCTCACTCAACTATTATATCAAGGCATATTATGCAGATACAGTGCAGCTCGTGATAGGTTAATGCAAAGGCTAAACATTTCAAATACCACTGGAGTCTTGTCACCCCACCTGACATCAAACGTACACAACCACCATCACCACCTTCTATATCCATCCTTTCCCAAGTGAACTATCTGACAACAACACAGCTGAAGAGGAGGATCAGCTGCAAGATCAATACACATGCAGCTTTCAGGTTAGCAGTAGGAAGCTAATCTCTGTGAAAAAGGATAAAGGATGGCAACAAATTGTTTAGTAAAACTCAGCTATCACCATGAGAAAGCAGCCGTAAGACCCTGCCAGACAATTTTCGGAGAGATATTATCAAGAAAAACATCATAAATCAGCTGTTTAAAGCATAAGGAATGGGAGAGATATCGATTAAACAACAAGAAGCTACAAGGAAGAAATGACACGGGAAGAGAGGGAAAAGTTTATGAGAGAGGAAGAAAGCTATAAAGCTAAAGAGATGAAAAATGAAAGATGTGTGAGAGGCCGACAGAAATGCCATGGTTACAAGGTACCCTCACTTTAAGACCGCCCGCCTGCCTATCTGGCTTCAAATCAATGCTATCAAGGCCACACAAAAGCGTCTCCAGACTCCAATCAAACACCTGTACTGAGGGACAAATGTCGACCGTGTCAATAAACAGAACATTAAAGCCAGCACAGAAAAGATAAAAATACTTCAAATAAACAAACGTAATTTGAAGCTTTAAAATGAGATTAATAAGATACACAATTCCCAATTGACGAGTGCATTTAAATGCTACGCTGCTCGTTTTCCACATTAAAGATCTACAGTGAGTGAGATTGTTAGCACTGATGGAATCTAATACTCGATGGAATCAGCTCAGCATGTCTGAAGTGAATGAATTTACATTTCATCAAAAAGATTGTCAGACAGAGGAGAATGAAACGGATAAACATCCACCCACTCTTCCCTGGATATAAAGCATGTGGGAATATGAAAATCTTATTTGAAGAAAGTGCAAGAAAAGTTTAGAAGAGGTTAAGGTCAATGGACCATATGGTTCTACACTAAAGAAAAAAAAAAAAAAAAAAACAGTAATCAGGTGTCCACTGCCCTGCTCAAGCTCAAGTTCTAGGCTGAAGTACTGAGCAGAATTCAGTACGACCTGAAAAAACCTGGAAGGCTCTTGGGATTCATATTTAAAAGCAACCAAGAGTCAGAGAAACTGTGGAAAGCTTTAAAAGAACTCAAGAGAGAAGCTGAGATGCTGCATCTACAACTCTGAATGACAACTTTATTCCACAGAAAGCTATTGTCTTATAGTCTGATTGTTGCTTTCTTTCTGCCAACATCTGAAAAAAGTCACTGACAGCAATTGACTGTTTCCATAAGCTTTGAATATGTCTGGTGGGTGGAGGTGCTGGGAGGGTGTAGTTAAAACTGGATCTGTGAAGATCTGAAAAGCAGTGGAGTGTTTGGAGTAAAATGTTTAAATGATGCTAATTATTGCCCTCTGGTAAGTGATACCAAGATTTACTGCAGATTTACTAATATATTCTATCAACATCTGAGCTAGTGCAGGTCTCAAATACTTCCCAAACACCAGTGTGAGAAAATAGAGAGTAAATAAAGAGGTTTTGCTTTCTGCTTTTTCTCCCAAGAATTTCAATTTGAATAAAATGAAGACTAACAGACTTCCAAATCACATGAGTAAATATTTTATTCACAATAGAACATAGATAACCTAACAAATGTTTAAACCAAGAAATTTGACACTTTTATCCACTAAATGCACTCATTTCAAATTTGATGCCTGCTACAGGTCTCAAAAAAGTTGGCACGGGGGGTGAAAAAGACATTTTGAAAATATTCAGCTGGGAGAACTAATTAAGTTAATTGACATCAGGTCTGTAACATGATTAGCTATAAAATAGTATTAAAGAGTCTCTCTAATCTATGAAAGAGTGATTAAAAAGTTGTTGAATACTTTAAAAACAATGTTCTTCAATATCAAATTGCTAAGGCTTTGCAAATCTCGCCATCTAAAGTGCATTACATCATTAAAAGATTCAGAGAAACTGGAGAAATCTCTGTGGGTAAGGGACATGGCCAAAGACCTTTGTTGGATGCCCATGGTCTTCGGGCCCTCAGATGACAATCCATCACTCATCGTCATGATTCTGTCACTGACATTGTTAAATGGGTCCAGGAATATTTCCAGAAACCACTGTCGGTAAACAAATTTTGAAATGATGTGCCATCTGCAGACTCCAACTAAAGCTCTATCACGCAAAAAAGAAAACCATATGTGAACATGGTCCAGAAGCGCAATCATGTCCTGTGGACCAAGACTAAAGAGCTAAAGCTAAATTTTCAGTGGGTTATCAGTATTAAGTTCAATAGTCAGCATCTCTGATGGTGTAAGGTTGCAAAATTGCATATGGTATGGGCAGCTCTCATGTTTTGGAAGGCACTATGAATGCAGAAAGGTATATAAAGGTTTTTAGAGCAACATATGCTCCCCTCCAGATTACGTCCATTTCAGGGAAGGCCTGGTGTATTTTAACAGGACAATGCAAAAACACGTACTGCAACTATTACAACAGCATGGCTTCATAGTAGAAGAGTAGGGGTGCTGAATTGCTCTGCCTGCAGATCTTTCACCTCTAAAGAACATGTCATTAAACGAAAAATACATCAAAGATGACCACGAACAGCTTCAGCAGCTGGATGAGACCACATTTCAACACCTAGAGTCCATGTTCTGTTGTGAACAAAATATCGGCTCATGTGATTTGAAATTCTTTTAGTTTTCATTTTATTCAAATGTAAAAAAAAAGTCCCAGCATTTCAGGAATTCGGGTTGCATCTCTTGTAGAGTTTCAAAGGGGATTTCTACATTTTAAACAGTATTCAGATTTGCCAAAATACTCTACCAAGTAATTTAAAGATTTCAGTATTAAGTCAAATGCATAATTTAGCGCATAAATGAATAAACAAGATCTACAACCACTGAACATCTTCAAAATGCAGGCTCTAAATAATGCTACTGCTTTTGGGTTGCATCTCATCTTTTTAAGCCACCTGCTTGCCTTATTTTATCTCCCCTGGGAAGCCGTCCAGATTCTTCACAAATGATGTTCAATATGTGTTGCTTTACAAGGATGAGTTTTGCTTTAAAGATCCACAGTTATGCAAAAGAAAATCACATAATATTCACCAAACTCCATAATGCACAGTAGAGATAAAACTAAATACATAAAACCTTTGCAGAGTTTGCTCTTGGATTGCTCAGATCTAATTTCAGAATAGCATATAGACTTCAAAAGCAACTAGTTTTATGCCTTTACAGTCTCTGTGTAAATTACATCAGGTTCTTTGGAGGACGACTAGCATCATTGCAATGCATCCGATACATCCAAATAAGCAAACATCAAACAAGCACCAGAGGACACTAAGAAAAAAAAATCTGGTGCACCTGCTGGAAATGGTATGTATGGAATATCATTGTCTGTCAATCATTTTTCAAAAGTGCTTTTGAACTGCAAGGCTTTTTTTAGTCTACTATCAGCTACTTGTTTCTATTGGTAGCTAAGCAGAAAATAAAACCCTCCGCACATTATTTTCATGGTTAAAATACTCTAATCTGAAAAATAATTTGGTTTTGCATATAGGTGATGGACGTTCAGCAACAATACTAATTTACTAAGTTGAATATCTTGACAGAATACGATACAATCCAGAGTGTCTAAAGTCAAATAGGTGAAATACAACAAACCCAAGGCGACGAAGACAGTATCAGTTGGAGACTTCAATAGATCCTTTGTGCTTGGAGCAATGCCAGGATGTGTGGCCATGAATGTGTTGAGGGAAAACTATAACATAAGTATTAGAGTCAGCAGGACCTACGGCATGTGCACACACCTCATGCAGAGACGTCCTTGTTGACATCTACACTTTGTGATCCTAACAGAAGCTGTGATCTCTGTTCTGCTGTCAACCTCACAATAGCACTTGCAATAGTGCTACAGCACACAACTGTGCCACATTGCTTCTAAACGCCTTACTAGCTGACATAATCAAAATGCACTTTCACCACCCCCAGCTGGAAAGCTTTCAAATGTTTCTCAGGACCCTCTCTATAATTCAATGCCAAGCGAATCAAAATTGCGGTGTATTTTTTTCATCTGCTTTTGTACAGTTGATACACTGTGAGCTGGAGAGTAAGGACTGGCTACACTTGAGTGTTCCTGGAATAATGGACTCAAGCAGGAAATATGCATCTCTAATAAACTACTTGAGGAAGCCTGTCAGGCAGCACTTACAGAGGGTGACGACATACAAAGAATACTGAGTGACAGCGCAGCCGGATATGGCATTTGGCTTGTGCTTTTCTTCCATTCGCTTTACTTTGGTTGCACTTTATAACTAGATAGGACAGTTTGCCAAACTATGAATACTCAATGTCGAAAAACCTGTACTTTTATAGTAGTTTGAAGGTTATATAAGCCTTATTTAATTGGAATGCATAAGCTTTTTGAAGAAAAACTACACATTTCAAAAGATGTAGGCCTTGCTAGGATCCAGCTGAAGTCGTTGCTAGGGTGGTGTGGGCATTGCTAAATGGTTACTGCATGGATGGATGGCTTTGGTAGATTTAGCTTTAAAACCGCAGAAAAAAAACCACAGTTCTGGTTTCAGAAATAAATAATTAAATCATAATAATAATAATAACAATAATAAACGAACATAACAAAAAAATATTTTATTTTTCTTTTATCTTTTTTTTTATTTTACATAATCTAAACTTTTGAATGGCAGTTTATAATGTTTTTTTTTTTATATATATATATATATATTAAGCAGAAACTGTTTTCAAAAATTCATATTAAACAAAATATTACTTGAGCACCAAATAACAATATTATTACAGAAATAATTTACATGTTAAAATATATTAAAATAGAAAATGTTATTTTACATTGCAAAATCCTCTGCCTCGATAATTTTTTGGAATCGAGTTACTCGAGGAATCATTTCAGCCATAATATAAGTAAACAGAGTTTGCCTCTATTAATTAATGTTAAAGTTCATGTCACGTTTTTTCGCAATAATTTTTGCATTACTGTGACAATACACATACCCTTACGTCACCCAAGAAGCAGAAGGAGATGGCGGTGTTTTGATTTGAGGGCGCGAGCGCGGACTAGTGCGGGCTGCGTAACAATGGAAAATGAAAACGACAAAAATGTCCTACTCAGAGACCGGAGACGGACTGCCGAGACCAGGTAAATGGATGGGATGATCCACAACGGTCAGTGCAACACTACACGACAGATGTGGAGGGAACACCGATGACGAGAGCGTCAAAGTGGCCGGCATTAATTCATTTTAAATGTAAGCTGGCGGCAAGAGGCGGTGCGACGCGTCATGGATGGCGAGAGCGTCGAGGAGAGTTGAAATCAAGGTTAACTTTATGGTAATGAGCTATGACCAGTCCGAATGCAGTCCAACGCTTTGCAGGGTGGCGAGAGCAGTGGCACGACTACACTATACCGGGATATTTATTAGCTTATATCTCGGCTACCTATCAAAAGAATGACTTTACTGTCAATAACGTTGTAATGTTGGCTTTTACGAATAAACATACGTAATACTACGTAATGAAAAAAAAAAAAAATAATAATAATTTAAATTGTTGTAATCATGTTCCTAAGTCTAATGTGCTCAGTACTGCAGGTGTGGTCATTTTAGTTTGATTGCAATGAATAGGGTTTATAAATGCACAGTCATGAACTTACTGTGTGATAATAACATTTTAATATTAAACATTTTAGAAATATCATCAATAAATAAAATGTAGATTTTTTTCCCCAGAAAAGTAACCACTTAGTTGTTCATTTTAAGGGACCTCTCTTATTTTCTCTTGCATATTTAATATTGCTCTTTAATGAAGCAAAAACATTTTATCTGATTACTCGATTATTCAATGACATTTTCTGTAGAGTACTCGAGTACTAATATATTCGAGAGCTGCAGCCCTAACATATATTGTGTATATAAATATTTTCTTTTTGTGCATGCGTATGAAAGAAGTGGCCTCTAGACAGATTTTACTATCCTCTCACAAATCCAAAACTGAGATCACACTCCCAAGTTAAACTTGCAGTGTGTAATGTGTAAATTAAAATGCAGTTAGAGTTAGGGTTAGTTATCTTAATTAAAATATCTTATATAAAGTGTGAATGAAATTTCCACATAAGGATACAAAAGGGTTATGTGTGTATGTAGGTGTAAAATATCGATTGGGCAGTGTGTAACAGCAGGGCGTCTGGCCTCTAAATGCTAGCAGTGCTTGGAATTGTAATAAAAGGAAATACTGTGTTCTCTGTACAGACCGACACAAGCCCTTTTCCACAGGCATCATCAATCCCCTCAGAAACACGTCCCCCAAATCGACTGGAGAAACAATCCCACTTCCTTCTTCACAACACACAAGGAGGTTTGAAAGGATGAAAAAGCTACTCCGTCCCTTCACTTCACAACATAATCTAGGTCTATCAGGAGAGAGAGATAGAGAGTCTTTTTATCTCCCCTGTGCAGTAATATTTAACAAACCTTGAACTGCAAGGAAGAAATGACACTTACTAACAAACCATAAATCTCCAGATGCTTCAATCTTCCTTAAGAAAAGTATTCCTCCTTTAGAAAAGGGCCAGTGAACTCAACCACATCCTGCAGTACTCATTAAAACCAAGACGCTTCAGAAAATGACAACATGCACAAACAGCCAACACCTCCTACACACACAATTAACTCAGAAAACAGCAAAACAATGGTTGTTCTTTTCTCTCTGTAAATTCACTTCACCTTTAAAGGATATATTTAATTGTACTTTTTTAGCTCATTGAACACAACTCATTTAAGTTGCATAATCTATCAAATGAGGCAAGATATCAAACAGTAGCCTACAATCTGGGCATTAAAAAGTGATTAGTTTCAATGGTTTTTCTGAGGCTCTTAGTAGAAGAACTTGTGTAAGTGTTCTAGACTTTGACGTTAATCAAAAGCCACAAAACTTAGATTCAACAGGCTCTTAAAAGCAAAAAAAAAAAAAAAAGTTTGGAAAATAGCATAATACCTCTAAGGCATTTCTTTTTGGATCTACTTGAAACTTGTTTATGAATGAACAGTGAACAAACTAGAGATAAAAGCAGATAGAGAATATGACAGAGAGAGAAAGAAATAAAAGGGTAAGGCTGAGCTCAGTGCCCTTTGTGTACTTGCATTTAGCATTGCTCTTGGACACATATTTCCAACAACAACAAACAGAACTATAAGAGTGAGATACTTATCCGAGTGGGATCTTGGTGTATTTCTTGCAAAAAGAAATGTAGGTTTCATTAAGAGAACTTTGTATTTATTTTTTTTTTTTATTTTTTTTTTTATAACTCCTTTGCCAGACAGAGTTAGTGTGATGAATTACTAACCCCAAAAAGGAAAAACGCTGAATGAAAACGTTTGGGCTCAAGGGTGTTTACTCAAGTTTTGAAGTCGTTAAAGAACAAATAAAAAGAATAAAATAAAAAAAAAATCATCACTGTTTATAAGTCTTAAGGTCATCTGTGAATGTAAAATTTGACAGACAAACATTGCCATTTTGCACAAGATATTAGCATTTAAAATTATAATATATTTGTTTTACTTGGGTTGTTGAATTCCCAGTATTCCTAGAATTCTCTAGGATAAATCCCCTAAAAGTGTAAATAAGAAGTGTAATATATATATATATCTTTTTTAGTTTTTTCTAAAAATGCAAACACGTGCTGTACATCAATATTGGTCGCATATTTTTAAAGAACAGTTTGTGTTGAATACAAAAATATGACATGTTGGTCAATAGAATGTTTAGGTACCTCAGACCCCAGAGGGTTGAATACGGTTACCTTAATCAGATCCATCCGCCAAAAATATTGTAAAAATCTTAAAAAATCTTAAATTACCTTTTAGCATTGCATTTTTAAATTCTGAATTGACTTATTTATACTTAAGTAGATTATTTTGGATAAAAAAGACGTTAAATTAGTGCCCATGTATCATCCATGTGGTCATACCATGTGGGCGGCAGCATAACTGCTTATGTTGGAATGTTAAATCCACAGGGTGTTGCTCAATCACTGAGTCACAAATCCCTGTTGTCCGGTCCAGTCCGCACCCTGCTGGGCCAGTTTCTCCTCATCCTTCACGGGAGTCACGACCTTGACTCGATGCCAGTCTACACCAAATGGTTGCATTTTAAATCACTTTAAAAATTCAGCACTTCAACAGCCCGAGCACATTGTGGCGTTAAGCTGCCGCTTTCTGCAGCATGATTTAAGCGGCACCTCAGCTGAATATGCTGAACTATTGTTTAAATTAGAGACAGCCATAAATCAAAATGCCTGCATAGTTTACCTCAGGACAGAGATACTGTAGTGAAACGAGGTGAAGAAAGAGCCAGAAAACATGCAGCACATAAGTACAACAACGAGTAATCTCACTCTCTCACAGTCCTGCATCTTATTCCTCTGACCTTTTCTAAGCTGTTTTCCTAAATATAAAAAGGGATGCATTGAGACCAGGGTGTAAAATTCACCAAAAGCCTGTCAAGGTGCCATTTCTGAACAATGAGCTCATAAACACAAGCACACTCAAGTAGAGTTTGTACATTTGGGATGTTAAAACAGGCCGATTCTACACTTTCATAGCAATGCATGCTTTTAATAATAACAACTAATTATTATTATTAGTAGTAGTAGTATGTATAATTTTAAGGTAAAGTTTCTTGCATCAAAAATCATATGCATATATGATTCATTAATATACCTTTTCACAGGTATATTAATGGTCAAGTGTTATAGGATACTACACATTAGCCTTGTTATACACAGCTCAGATGAAAACAAATGTGGTAGAAGGCATTCAAGTCCTTTCCTCAGCATTGACCTTAAATCAGTAATCATCTATCTTACAGTCCTTATCGACTTTAACCTGTCTCGATGTGACGGGCTCATTTCACAGAATACTTTGTTGAGGTGCCACTCTAATAAACACCCACGTAGGTGTGTGCTCACACTCGCTCAAGGATTCAATATCCCTCGCTTTTGTCCTTGATAGGAAACCGAATTGACAATAACCAAACTTACCATGTCTAGTGAAAGTCTTAAAGATCTTTTTTTTGAAAATGAAAACTCTCTGCATGTTGAATATAGAATCGCAGCAAGGTTTGATTAAAGTTAGTATGTGTTCGTGTTCCGTCTGAGACGTGTCCCTTTCAATTGTCTCTTTGCTTTCTACAATAGTTGCACAAATATATTTTACTCCAGCTTTGTTATTACAGGATTTTTAACAAACATAAACTGTCCCCTCTTCTCATAAGAGACTGCTTTACCTCAGCAGATACCCTTGAGATCATAAAAGAGTGGGCGAGTGGAGAAGACTTGTTTTGAGCTGGCCTGCCTTCAACGCCAGTTCCAAATAAAGTTTTAACTCTGTGTTAAGAATCCATTAGCATTCCCATGATTCCTCGTGCCATATGCCTCCATTATACGACAGAACAATGGGAAAGCTGAGGCGAACAACTCTGGGGAGTTGTCACATTGTGCTGAGGAGTGTGTGAGAAAGAGAAACAATGAGGGAAAGAAAGAGAGTGTGCGGGGAAGGGTCGGGAGATGAAGGCTGAGCGCTAAACTCCACAAAAGCTGTAAATTGGCCATATCAATCAGTCTCTCACCCAGAGAGCAAATGTTTTTCTTCGCTTGTTTATTTGAAATCAAACTCTTTCTTCCGCAGGCTGCGTCTTATGCTCTGAGCTATTACATGCTTCCTGTACAACATTTTGCAAGAGGAAAGGCTGAAAAGCATTTTTACTTGCCAACATAGTAAATCGACTGATATCTCAGCCCCTATGATTTCTGGAATGCTGAAAACATGGACGGAACTGCGGAATCCAAATGGAATTCAACGTAAAGCCCTGAATATAATTTGACCACATTTGGATGAATAAAAGTAAGGCTGCACACTTTATCAAATCTCATTATGGATTAGTGTCTGGGAATTAATTAAATAACGAAATGTCGGCACTTTCTGCATTTCAGAGTGTACTACACTCAAGAACGCTCACTTATGGTGTTTTCAGCATATTCCCTCTCGCTTCATAAGGATGTGAACACATAAACTTCATCTCTTATGCTTTGAGAGTTAATTCGCAAATAAAACTATTGTCAGATACACCAGGAAACTTCATGATCACAATGTAACCGGTATTGACCATTAACAACCTAAATAGCCCAGAAATCTTCAGGCAGTGCCATTTTAAGAGCCATCCCCTTTCAGATCAAAGCAGACAGTTCACATAATAGTGAAACAGACTGTTGGCCTTATACCTCAGCATGTTTCCACCATAGCTTTAAAAATTCAGCTTCAGGGCATTGTGATCTAGACAACTGGACAGTCTGTCCTCAGAACTGTGCATGGTAAATGGCATCTCTGTGAGAGGTCCAGGTGCATTTTTATCAGATCAAAACATGCATGAGTGAATACAAAAAAAAAAAAAAAAAAAAACTGATTTCCGGGAAAATTGTTGAGGGGTATATCAGTCGCAAGATAATTACAGCACATGTTTGTCAATCACAAAACTTTACGGTCTATGTGTGACCTAAGAGTCATGACTGCCATTTTCTCTCTTAGAAAAAACAGGAGGGAGCTGTCTATGGTCTAATGCATAAAGAGGTCAAGCCCAGCATCTGCACTCAGCCATCAATTAATGTTGTGAAGAGCTCCATGTCTCTTTTTAATGGGAAGGTTTTAAGGGAAGATATACTTTTGTTTTGCTCAAATCAAACACTTCATTAAGACTTCTTATTCCACCAGAAAGCATTAAAAACTATAAAACAGTGATTTAATGACACATAATTGCTCAGAAAATACTGCTTAATGGGAAATGTAATTCTCCATCAGATAATAATAATCTGCTTATTATTAAATGCATTCACCATTTGAAAGTTTAGAGTTTTCGACTATTCCGTATTCAGGACTATTTGATTAACAAAAAGTAAAAAAAAAAACCCAAACTTTGAATGATTGCCATTCTTAGTACAACCAGTATACAACCAATAACACATACATACGTTTCTCTAAATACATCTCAAGACTAAAGAAAGCAGGTTGTAAATTGTGTTGTAAAGGTTGTAAAACTTTACTCAGTATTTTAGGTGAAACTAAATATGCCCTAGCCACAAGAGAACAAAGGAAAAACAAGTTCCTGCTGTGAGCTCTGGAGTTCTGAAGATAATGTACAATGTAACATCCAACATGAGTACAACCTATATTCAGATGATTTCTGACAAGGTCTTCAAACTCTACTCTATATTCAAAATACTAGAAAACTTCACCAGTTGAAGCAAATCTGCCATAAAGACATTATGATAATCATGACTCAAATTGCGAAGCTCAACAGGAGCTTATAAAGTTAACTATCTGCTTGCTACTTTTTGTTACCCAGTCTCATGGCATAAACGTACCTTGGTGCACTTTTAAGCAAGACACGAAAAACGTACATATCACTGCAGTTTCCAAAAGAAATGAACACTAGAGGCAGTAAAACTTGTATTCCTTTTCATACAAATTGCCTGGGCCCGCCCATACTTCCTGTGATGCTACATTTTTTTGCACGAGCAAATTTAGTCTGGCAAAGCTGCCGTTTTAAATAATTTCCAAAAAAGTGGGAACCAATGAGAAACGAGCTCAATTGTTGCTCCGTTTGAATTCGGCAGTTATGCAACGTCACAGAACGTTCTGAATCCCATATGTGGGACCGTACTCTCGGGGGCACTGAAAGAAAAATCCCATATGTGGGACCGTACTGCTCAACAGGTTAATATGCTGGGATATTTGAAAACTGATGTTTTGAACATTAGCATCCGACATTTCCAGCATTTCCACATTTTCTATGGGTTTTTGGGTTTGTTCGGTAGCTCACAGAGTGCAGAGATGTACTTAAGAGGCGAGGAGCTCTGGAACGAATCCTGTGTAACTATGGTTCAATAAAACAGTATGAATCTGTGTAAAAGGAAGTTTAGGGTTGCATTTGGTGTAGGGCATATTTAATGCTTATAAATGAATGCTTATAACTTTTAGCAACAGGGTTAGGGGTAGGCGATACATACCTATATCAACATAATAAAATGTGCCAGGCTTCACATATTGAACCTTTAGCGCCACTCAGTGGAAATGTCTTTTTTGAAACTGCTACAAAACATGCAGTGAAGCACGTTAAAATGCTGTTTTGCTTGATAATCTGAGATTTGCAGCCAAAGAAGAAACGAGAAGACATTACCTGTGTGACCAATGGCTCCAGCAACCTCTCCACAGTCAGCGTGCGAATCTCAAGACTCTTGGGGTCCCATTTTAGCAGGATCGGGGACGTAGCACTCGTCATGTTTACTGTGGAAAGAAAACAAGGAGAGTGAATATATGAATAGATAAAAGAGACGTTCAAAACAAAGAATGACAGTTTAATAGGATGATGAAAGGAAAAAGGTGCAGACATCACAGACTCAGTTATCAGTTTCATGCTTCATGACTTTCTTAACAAAATCAAAGGCTGGTGAGCCTGCCACACATCTATTATTAAAGCCAGAAAAGCTTCTTCATTGAAAAGTCTTTAAATGTTGCACATCAATCACGCTAAAACGTGAAAATTGAGACTATAAAATATTGAGATACTGCATTACATTAAAAGCTAATGACTTCAGAATGAGTCTTAATTTGGGATCCAGACATTGTTGTGCAATCAGACAGTATTATCTCACATTTAATGAGGAAAAACAAACACAGAAACTATATATTTAATATATTACCCAGAAAGTGATTATAATATATCACCCAGAAATTTTTCAAATATTATTTATGAACCATGAAACATTCACAAAGTTCTCAAACTTTACAAACTTTTAAATTGATTTGGAATCTAACTTCCTAGATACCACATACCTTTGGTAAAACAATTAAAGATTTACAATATATATCTATATATCTATATAGTACCTTAAAAATGTTGTGTTCATTTTTCAATATGCATTCATTCATCAGGGTGCATTAAATTGATCATATGTGTCAGCAAATATAATTATAAAAATACTGACATATTTTTGCATACAAAGCATATTATAACAACTTCTGAAAGATCATGCGACACTAAACACTGAAGTAACGTCAGATGATCATTTAATTTTGGAATAAATTCTATTTTATAGTATTTTAATGTAGTATTTTCACAAATTTGCATTTATTTACTTTTACCATTCTATTTCTTTTATTTGATTTTTGGTCCCCAAGATTTGACTGGTAGTACGTGTATCACATGCTGAAATGTTGATAACCTGTTGTAAAATATCTTCAGCCCACCAAATTTGCACTTTCTAAATGACATAATAATACAGAATAGGGTAAATACGTAAAAGACACCTAAAGAGCTGTTTAACATTGATTTATTATGATTTTTTATTTTAATTATTTAGTGTCATAAGGTTAAAAGCTACTAAAAAGCAAAAAAAAAAGATATTGGAGAAGTAAACAACTATAAACCCTCCACCCAATTAATGACTATTAACTTGAATTTAGTAGTGGGGATCCTGTAACGTAGGCGTTTTCAATCATATTGTCATTCACTGGAGCACTGGCCTAGATTCCCTCCTGCATCTTCAGATCCCACATCCAGTCATTACAAAAAACATATGCATGTACGAAGCCCAGCTCCGGGCCCTTTGAACACCGGTAATGTAAGCAGGTGGTTCCTGATTAAGGTAGACACGATCAGGCCTGCATAGCAGGAGGGAGGAAAGTTTACCTGACTGAGTGGAAACTTAAAGAGTAAAAAGCCTTCAAGCCTTCAAGCTTTTGTGTGTGTGTGTGTGTTCCATTTCACCTCTGTAGCAGACCTGTTCAGAAATAGTTCTGATGTTACATTTACCAAAATCAGTCTGTTTGAATAAATCTTTAGAGTGAATGAATGATTCGATAGAAATTATAGTAACTGTGCAATAATAATTAAGTAGCACATTATTTTTTTTTTGATATGTAATTGTTTCTGTTTTACAAGAAATAATACTCTTTTGATAATACTGATACTGATAATACTCTTTTACAAAATAAAAGTTTTACAATAATGAAAAATGAGCAAAAGTTGATTTTAAGTGATGATAAGATATTACATCCCATTGCATTTAAAAAACATTTCATATTGCAGAAGTTTTTCCCCTCTTAACAAAGTTTTTGACAATGTTCTAGAATAAGATCGCATGATGTTGAACAGATTAAAATGTATTGGTAGCAAGAAAGTTGTCTTGAACTTTTTTTCATTCAATAAAATGTGTTTTCCATCTCATTGACACACATTGGAGCAGCCTGGTGTGAAAAGAATCAGCATGAGAAGAAACCATCATTTGTTGTTTGCTCCAGTCAGAGTTCCTCACTTGTCAGTGAACTACACACACAAAAAAGGCATCACTATTCCTTTGTGCTGAAACTGTGTCTTGTATTTCCTCTTTTCTTATGTAGCTGTCAGTGATTGCTCAAGAGAGGCTCCCGACAGTCTCAGTTGCTGTGTCAAACACTCCCTAAAGCACAGTGTCAAACACACTCCAGAGTCCTGCACAACTTAGACTAGCTATTAGCTACTAAACCACACCTCTGAGACATCTCCTGCTCAGTATGTCAATTTTACTCTTTACAAATTTGTGTAACCATTTACACTTCAACACTTAAAAATTAAGTGGGTCAGTGGGCCTGCAGCACCTTAAGTTCAACAAAAAATGATCTCTTTCTATTGAGAGCCATACTTTCTGCGCAATGGTTCTTGAATTGGCGAAATGGATCCTTGGAGATTAAGAAAAAAGCTATTCATGTTATACATTATAGGTTTTACTTATGAATTAATTAATTATATTAATAAAAAAATATATTTTTATATACACACACAACTAAGCAGAATATTGCAGTTTATTTATTTAACTAACTAAGTAAGCACATAGTAAGGACATTAAAAAAAAATTAAAAAATGAGAACAAAACACTTCCTATATTTTTGTTGCACAGATCTGACAAAGAAGGAAGAAAAAAGCTCCTTAAATATGCAAGTTACTGGATATCCTAAATAGTATTCAAAACATAAAAATATTAAAATAATTGAACATAATAATATATAATTTTATATATGATTATGTGTTTTTTGCTAATTAAATGTTCTATGCATATATTTTTATAAGAATTAAATGAATTAAAAAGATAGAAAACTACTTGAAATATATTTATATTTAACAGAGTTTATGGTAATATTCATAAATTGAATATAATTGCATTTTAAATGACTTTTGTACAGTAAACAATTCTGGCAATGATCACCATCTGATTTTCAATAAATATGGGTCCTGTATTAAAATCAGGTATGATGAACTAACTAACTAAACAAACAAATTCATAAATAAATAAATATTTGTCAAATATAAGTCAAATGCGGCATCAGGCTTAGCAGTTCACTTTATGGCATCAAAGCTTATGTATACTACACAAACTCCAAGAACACACTGAAATACGACTTCACAATTATTTGTAGCAAAGGGGGAAAAAGGGGGGTTATTTTCACAGTAAGCTGACCAGTATATCACATAGCCACCTCCAGTAGAGCGTGCCGGAAGCAAGCTGCGCAAAGATCTATTTCAGTTCCATTATCACCGAATAATGCTTCAATTATCCCACGGAAATGGGAAGAGGAATAATTACGCTGTTTGTGTCTGGTTGCCAGGATGATAATAACAGCAGTCATAACGAGGAGCGCAAAATGGCAAAAACGAGAGACTTTCACCGATGCATTTTCTACACACCGGAGTCAGGATGGGTCAGAAGGCTGATTGGTTTAGACCCATTAGCTTTCATGTGCAGAAACAGTCATGTTAACCAAGAAACTGCCCCAGAGACAAGGCACAGCTTTACAGTTAATGTGACAGCGCATGCTTTTTGTGTTGCCAGCTGATTTGTTTCTGTTCGGCTTCATTTATTACACAACGTGACAATTTAATTGCTTTTATTATTACATCAAAATTTGCTGTGAAAAGCCTCCAAATGAGGATACAGTAATTCAAAGGCATTATATTGTGACAGAGGAGTAAAACATTAAGCAGATAGACATTACACAAAAGCCAATAAACTGGCTGTTGTATTTCATATCATCAAACATAAGCCATTTATCATAGCTGACCTACAGTTCACAGCAATCTATTTAGTCAATCTGGCTTAAATAGAAAAATATCCTTTTTATGCAGTTTACATATGGGTCAGAGGGGATGATTAATTGCATTTTATCACATTACTTTTTAGAAACATTTAATCACACTAGAATAACAAATCAAACAGGCAACCCACATATAAACAGCGATAAATGTCTGGGCTGCAAACCTGCGATTCTGTGTGACGCTTAAACAGTAGAGATTAAAGACAGCTTAATCAGGCCAGATTCATCGTGACCCCATCACACACACACACGCACGAGTCTTTAAGCAAAGCAAGCTAAAGCCAGCACAGCCATTTTTGGCCTCTTTTGTCCACTCCAGCTCCTCTCGCTGACCTCCATATGCCATCTTTTAGAGCAGATGTAAAAGATATAAAAATGAATTAAAAATGACATCACCAACTCTGTGTGTTTGTGTATTTGAGAGAATATATGAGGACATGGGTTTACTGAAAATATCAACGGAAGGCTGATTCTGTTTTGGATATTTGTGCCTCGAATCACAAAAATTTTAACTCTGAGCCCAAACTTCTTCATGGCCCATTTCTAAAGATCTTGCCCTGGAGTGGTCAAGCTTTAAGCTTAGATTATCCCACGCTAAATATTAAGACAAGCAAATCATTCAGTTCACACAAACACTCATCCTTCCTTCCAGTGTGCCTGCCGTTAAAACCCTAAATATCTTCTGCATCTCTAATAAAAATGTGAGTAAAAAAAAAGAAGAAAATATAGTCCTTTTAGACCTGAGACCAGCTTTCCTCCAAGTAATATAAAGATGTTTAAAGGTCTCATTATTTGGATACTGCATCAGCAGTTTAAATCATTGGATCTCAAATCAGCTGAATTTTGCAATTTAAATTTTTTTTTCATTCATAAGTACGTAGGGGAAAAAATCTGAATTACCCGCTATTGTAGGTAAAAAATGATTCAATAAAATAATATAATTATTATTTTAATATTAACTAGTAGTAGTAGCAGTAGTCGTAGTATTTTTTATTTTTTTTTTACCAATTAACTAGTTAGCAGAGGACATGAAATCGAAGACAAAACTTCCAGGGTTTTAGCTTGCTAAAATAATAATAGTATAATCACTATTAGGCTGTTAATATGTTAAAGCTGTCCGAGGTCCGGTCTGCACTAAAGTAGGTGGTAGAAGTGAAAGACTGTTCTTGTGCAGTTCACACAGATTTCGTCTGGCAGCAGGAAGGACTTTGTTACCTGCTGAGGAGGAGGACAAGAGGGCATAGCTGTATTTGACAGGGAACAACTTAAACCCACCTTGCCATTTCATACGACATTTTTCCTTCCAGCTCTTAAACCAACCCTAATATATCTAGTCATTAGTTTATTTGTTGATTCCTTCCTCCGCAAACTCAGTTTTTTTTTCCTTTACCATAGGGGCAGAGGAGAGCAAAAGGGGATTGGGAGATATGGAGCAAAAGAGAGAGGACGATAAAATGACCAAGTAGAGGACAAGAGGAAATGCAGCTGAGGGAAACAAATAAAGAGAGAGAGAAAGAGAGAGAGAAAATGGTGGATACAACAGGAAGGGGAGGTGGGATGAAGAAGTATGACAGAGAGAGGGAAAGAGAGAGAGAGATGGCCCAGAATAAAGAAAGCACACATAGCAGATAAACGGTGACAGTCACATTACAGCGGAAGTCTCTGGAACATGTCAGTGGCTGATGGTGAGATGCCCACAAGGACAAAAGGATTTGCAGCACTCAAAAATAACATTTATTTTACTGCTTTAGTTTACTTGCTTTTACTCGTATATTTCCTGGCTTATATATATATATATATATATAAAAATATGTTACTGTGCTTTAAAAAATGCAATTTCTTGAAACTATACCATTGACTGCAAAACATTTCTGATTAGATAAAAATGTTCTACCAATTCTAACTAGTGCTTCTAAAACCTTAAGTTCATATTTTAATATTGCAAATTAGTGTTGAATCATTTAATTGAAAAATATATGATTATGGCCCGGTTTTACAGACAGGACTTAGCCATAGTTCAATTGGGATATTTAAGTAATTTTGGTAACACTTTACAAAAAGGTTCATTAGTTAACAACATTAGTTAACATGAACTAAGAATGAACAATACATCTACGCCATTATTCATCTTAGTAAACGCTAATTTCAGCATTTACTAGTATATTAAAATCGCAATTTGTGTTTGTTAACACTGGTTAATGCACTGTGAGTTAACAATGAACAATTGTTAGTTAATACATTACCAAATATTGACCAATGACATGTAATTGTAAAGTGTTACAGTAATTTGTATAAACACACCTTAGAAGGAAAAAAAAATAAAATAAAGGCACTGATATATTTTAAGATCAGTTAGTGCAAGTTTTGTTCAGTTGAAACAACTCTGATTTGCATTTAAGTCTAGGCTTAAGCCTTGTCTGTGAAACCGTAGGTTCAACACAGTATTACGACTAATTTGGACGTATTCATACGAGGTGCAAAATATGTACTAATTCGTACGACTTTTTCTAAAACCCTGTGACTGGTAGGTTTAGGGGCAGGGTTACGTTTAGGTCATTCGTTCAAATTTATACAAATTGCCACCTCGTGAAATCGTACGAATTTGTACAAATTAGCCGCCTTGTAAAATATGTACGGATTGCCGTGAGATCAGGTTGGTATGTAAGACAATTAAATACATAAATTTTAAAAAGTGCAATATTTTCAGACATATTTTCAGGTTTATTTAATGTATGTGTATTTTTTCATGATTTACAAAAAGAATAATATCAATCTAAATAAAGATGTTCATTCATTAACCACTGGAATTAATTCAGTAGTCTGATTCAAGGCAATTTCACTTTGAGCACGAGGTGAAAGGCCCACAAATGTTGTATCCAGACTGAGCAAGAAGTCTCAGTCAAGCTACTGATCACCTTCTGCTAATTCACGCCTGCACGCTAGGTGGCGCCGACCTGCAATGTATTTTTTTCTTTATGTAGCGTATGTATCTAGTCTGGTTTACATAATCCAGTGCGTAACATACAGCATTAAATTAAGATAAAGAATTGTTGTTTCTTCATCAGAAACACAGACTATTCATAATGCTTACAAAAATGAAACAGAAAATATATCTTCATAATTATAGGTCTATTTGCTTTCATATTTCAACTGTAGAAAAATGGTTCACTTTTTTACAAGGGGAAGTTACATAGAATTACATGTCTGACAGGTCTAAAGTGAACGAGCTCTGACTGGATGGTGGATGGTGCTCTTCGGATCACATAATTCAGAGAAGAATTAATAAAGTTTTTCAAACTAATTTCAGGTGGAAGGGCTGACGATTAGTCTCAGCTGGCACCGTTTTCTAATCAATCCCGCTTCCTTCGCAAACCAATCCGATCCTCACCTCGTCACTATAAATGGTCCAGTTTCCTTTCCTTCCATATCTTGTTTTCGCATTCCCACCACCTTCCCCTTCTCCTCCGTTCGCTACTTTCCCAGGGGGCGCGCAGGGTTCGAGCCGGACTCCGAGCCACGCCCTCCTTGGGGCTCTCGCTACTAGGGCTCCGGGTTCACCGAACTCCCGGCTCGCCCCCGACAGCACGCCAAACATGCTATTTT
This sequence comes from Enteromius afrohamiltoni, assembly GCA_034779775.1. Classification (NCBI taxonomy): domain Eukaryota; kingdom Metazoa; phylum Chordata; class Actinopteri; order Cypriniformes; family Cyprinidae; genus Enteromius; species Enteromius afrohamiltoni. The sequence goes on from JAUYWG010000001.1 coordinate 1,135,802, forward strand.
ATTACGACTAATGAGGAAGTGCGAACACGTGAAATAGAAATGTTAATCTGTATAGTTTAATGAACAAGTTAGAATAGTCTGTTCTTAAATACTAACGATAACAAGCTTTCACTCTCTTCTCTCTTCTGTAAAAAAGTTCTCTACTTCTGTGTTTTTATGCGCATGCTCAACACCGCCTTCTGAGCTTTGAGCACTACTGAATCAAACTTTTGGGTAACAGCAGTTACTCTAGTCATGATGTAATAATCAAATCTCATTGAACAGCCAGTGTTTTAGTTGAAATTGAATTCATCAGACTGGTCAAAAGAGGTCTATATAAAAGCATTCATAGAAAGCTGTTGTTTTATTCCAGCGTGTCATCGCATACAATATTCATTTCGATTTTCTCGTTCTATATGGAAAGGCCTTCGCTGATTAATTCTTCAGAATAATTCACAGGTAAACTCCAGCATTTGTTATTATTTTGGAATGATTCAATAAATTAACCTGGCTGGCCCAGGACCCTTGCACACTTTTAGCCATCATTAAACATGCACCCACTCTATAATCACATGGCAACAATTTCAGTTCTTCTGAGATTTACAACCCCAAATGCCCTTCTCTCGACCGTTACTCTGCATCTTACAAATGATAGGACTCTCAAGTTTAAATCTCTATATGGCTGATTGCTCCTGAAGGGATTACTCATTAATGGTACGGGTGGCTTGTTTTTGCTGAGAGCAGTTCTCTTAAAATAGTCCTGAACATAGAGAAACAACTGGTATCCAATGCAATAAAGTAGTCTTAACTTAGATTGAGATTTCTAACCTGTATGTGTACGTGTCACTAGAGAAGACAGACCAGGCACAGACTGGACTGCCACTGCAATAAATGAGCATTCCTTATCGGCCCACATTCTAGCGAACCCTGGTGAAATTCCAACTGGACCAGCAACATTTCAAAGCTGTATCACCATGACATCATTATTTGAAATGCCATTTGTCTAATATTCAGAAACATGCAAGAGGGGAAACTTGCAGCTATCGGACTCTACCACACTGATACAATATCTCAGTGTTAGTAGGGACTAATATGGACTGGTTTATTCTTTCATTAATGGGATGTAAGTACATTCCGGTATTAAAAACTGTCACATAAAAACCAAATTGGTAATACCGTACATTACAGATGGCCCTTCCCTTTCTAACAGGCCAGTTGGAACCAAATTATATAGTTATTAATTTAATCCTTAAAGAAATAGAAATCATATTTTACCTGAGCTGTTACAGTTTGATCTTAATGTTTTGAAATAAAGAGGCTGTGTACAACAAAATGACTAGAAAACATGTCTCTCTGTATAGTTTTTTTATTAGCTGCATGAAAAAACCCAACTAAATTGCAGTGCCAGCAGTCTGGTCTGATTAACAAGGAGATGGCTCCTTTAAACCGGTTCTTTAATGAGTCTTTTAAAAGGATTCACAAACTCAAAACACACTGCACCATTGAAACAGTCTGACAAACCATCCACTAAATTAACTTTCTGAACTGTTTCTGAAGGAACATCAGATTTGCAAAATATTGTCTCAAAAAGTATTTTTGTAGTAAGTTTAGACATGGAAAAGAGTGCTTATCGCATTCTCTAAAAGTGATAAAGGCTAAAGTCAGTTGGATAAACATGTAGCAGGCCTGTCAGACTAACAAGCCCACAGACCAAACTAACGCACAGATTTCTTTTCAAAAGAGGATTGTGAGCAAACGGTCCATCTGATTCACTAATCCTCATTCAGACAGAGAATGAGCCTTTGGCTCTGTTTTGTTTCAGGCCGAGCAGACACACAGATGCTCCCAAGGCCTGCAGTAACCACCGCTATTATCAACAGAGCATTGTCTACAATCTCAGATGAAACGCTGAAAGGAATTACAACTGGTCATGTTTGCTTTGCCTCAAGACAGTTGTTATACCGATCCAAAAATTATTCCTTTGTGATCATTTCAGTTCTAGACAATGTGTTAAACTTCTGCAAGGCAAGCACTGGACTTAAATGCCTCTTCCCTGTTAAAAACAGCCTGATTTATGGATACCGTAACTGTTAGACAAGCTTTGTCTAAAGAAAACTAAACAAAAATAAAAAATATGATGGTTTCTATAAAAATATTAACCAACACAAATGTAGACATGCAAATCAGCATATTATAATTATTTCTGGAGTAATAATTGGAGTAATGATGCTGAAAATGCGACTATTATTATTATTATTATTAAATATTTCCAGTCTTGGTGAGCTAAAAATAATTTAAAAAACATTCAACTTTTTAATCATTGAATCTTTTTAATTTCTTTAATCACTATATTGTTTATTTTGAAATAAACTTTAAGAAATGTAGCATTAAATTTGCTTCTTACAGTATTTTAAAAGAAGATACGTTAAAAAAATAATAGGCCAGAGAATTTAAACATCACAAGCTCACTTTGTAACAGTAAGGAGCTTTAAAAACAGAAGTGCATTACCTGAAGATCTACGTAATGAAATTGGGCGCTTGCAGTATAGACATCTCCATTAATCATAATGGGAGCAGCAATCTGATGATGTCATAATGACCTTTGTATATCTAACCTGTCTGCTTGGACTGTCGACTATTCTTTTGCTTCTTCGCAAGCACTGATATGTCCTTTAGGATATGCAAATTAAGTTACCTTCTGCTTCACATAACAGCCAATTACTGAGATCATGCAGTAACATGAAAAGCTGTCATTACAAGACTATGGTGTTGAAGATCAGCCAACTCAAAACTGCAGTTTTTAAGAAGCTCAGTCACAATGCATAGTCCCACCACTCCACTTATCCCACTCAAACACCCAATTCCCACTGCGCACATCTCACTCTCGTACAAATTCATGCACAAAAGCACTCAATACTGCAGTCCTCTCTCTTTCACAGTACCTTGCTGTTTACCCAGATTAAGTCAAAGCTCAAAATGAGGTTAATACCTAGATAAACACACGCAGTCATGTAAAACAAGTTCAGGACAAGTAGCACAGACTGCAGCTTCCTTTTTTCTTTCAATATTTCTATAAAGTGTCGTATCCCATAATGAAATGCCTTAAAAAGGGTCCTTGCTCAGTGATTCGAGAAAGTCTCACTGATCAAACTGACCATCAGCTTCAAATCTCTGTTTCCCGTCCTCAGCCTCAGCAAAGAGAGTGTTAATGTGTGTGTCTTTCAAAGTATACTACATCTGATGGCATGCGATTTCTTTATTTTGAAAAAAGATATTTTGAATAATGCTGGTAAGCAAACAGTTGCTGGTCCCCATTGAGTTCCATAGTATGGGAAAAACTACTATGGAAGTCAATGGTCCCTTTCCACAAGACTGTGATGACACGTTTAAGGGTCAACAGCATTGCAAATGCTTAAAAGTTTTTCTTATTTGTATCTTCAAAAAACAGCTTGAGGGTTAATGATTGAATTGGGTGAACTAACCCTCTAAATGTAACATCCTTAATACTGCATACTTTTAAAAGAACTATGTAATAAATACATGCACATGTGCGCACATAACCATAAAATAGGTTAACTCAAGAATGACCATTTATCTATTATTTACTCACTTTCATGGCATCCAATTTCAATGTGCTCTATGCTATACAGATTTTATGTAAACTATTCCTTCAAGAAAAGACTCTTTATTATAGAGCAGGGAAAGGTCTTTCCATTTTAGATGCCTGTTATTAGCTTCTGCTCCAAATATTGCTTATTTCGTCATGTCTTGAAGAGGCATAGAGATAATAAACAGGTCTAAGCTAAATGGATGAGGAAATTTCTCACTTATTGCTCTCTGGTGACAAATGATGTGCACAAAAATTCCAACTTTTTACAGCATTTCATTGCTAAACAAACTGACAACAGCAGCTATAGTCAAATTACTCTCAGCAGCAATTGCCTCTGGAGCTGGAGCTAATAATGTTTGGGTCTACTATTTCTGGGAAAGGTAAATGAGCGCTGACAGCTAATTTCAGCATTCGTGAGGAAAACTGTTTGAGGTTTAGTTCACACAAAATTGACAAATCTTTAATTTGCTCATCCTCGTGTTGTTCCAAAACCCACCTGACTTTCTTTCGTCTGACTTTTCTACTGGTAGCTCTACTCAATGCAATAATGATAAATGGGACCTAGAGCTTTGAAGCTTCAAAATCGACTCAAAAGAACCATATGAATACCGTACCGTATTACTAGTCTTCTAAAGTCATTGCTTTGAGTGAACAAGCTAAAACTTTCAATTTTTACTAATGATTTTCTTCAGCAAGCTGCAATCACCACAACCAGATCAATGAGTCATTGAATTGGTTTGAGAATTGATTCTGATTCCCAAATAAATCATTAAGTGAGGTTTTGTGATTTTTTGCATCAAGAAAATCTAGTGAAGTAAATAATGACTTTTGCTTAGTTCCCAACACAAACTTGACATCAGGGAGACAACACGAAATTTAATTCAAACCGAATACATTTAAGTTTGTTAGATGTAGAAATGAAAGTCTTGATGCTGTGTTCCTGCGCAATTCGATAAATAGCTTTAACGCACAGGCAAATGAGATCTGTCCTTGGTTAGATTACAGATATTGCATGAAGATGCCAAAGTGATAAACGGTCTGTTTTGAAGATTAATGTTCAGACATGAAATAGGATTGTTGTTTCATTCAAGGTGCTGAATTTCCCAGCACACTGAGCTTAAAAAGCAGATGCCTGAAAATTATATTTGAGAGTAGCTGATATTGTTTAAGGCCACAACCACGCCGAAAAATCAATTGCGTTTGCACTCAAAATGACAACGTGCCCATCAGAAGTGAATCCTAATAATAATTGAACAAAGTAAAGCATGCGGTTTTATAGATGTTCTTAAATTACAGGTCACGGTGACTTCTACAGTCCTATTGATTTCCCTCAGTAATAGAACTCAAGCCAGCCAGGAGCCAGAGGGAGTGACCATCTGTCCAATGCTGTGACTGCTGACACCTCAAAAGGAGGTAAATGGGCTCAGCTTGCCTCAAACACTCTGATGTGTGAATATTGGTGGTCACTTCCGTACTCGAGAACTAAAAGTGGAGCTAAAACATTCATTGACCACCCTCATAGATTTTGGCTAAGGCAACCAAAGTTAATTAAGAAAGTTAATTAATGTTGAAAATCTCAAAGATAGAAGCACAGGGAAGCATTTGGATAAAAAATAAAGTGAAGGTAGAGGATAAGGACGCATCTAAAAGACGATGGAGGACAGCTAAGTGTAATATACTGGGTTCAAACACGCACTGAAGAAGTATTTCTGCTATCGAGTTTGCCTCAGGGGTGCTGAATGCATAGGAAGAAAATGGAGAAAGTAGGCTATGGAGGACTTCTACAGCTACTTCTCCATAAACTACAGTGGGATGTTGTTTGCAAATAGTTTGCAGAAAGAACAGAACTGAAGAAAGCAGGAGGAAGAGATGAAGCTAAAAAAGAGAAGGATAAATTGATGCAGTCTAAAAAAGCTTTTGTTGACTTATCACAGTCACACATGCTCGAGAAAGAAAATGAGACCAGTTTTGCTAGTGCCCTTTAAAGTCTTCAGGGAGTCGCTGTGACAAAACTGGTCAGATAAACAAATACCAGCTTTGCGAATGCCAAAGTGCATTGAGAAATAACTTTTTCTTTTTACAAAATGAAATCAGAAAACATAAAATGAAGTATCAAATAAATTGTCATAAATTGTGATTTGTTTATGTTGCTTAAGTTATATCTGGCAGCATCACTGGTTCACTTACTTCTGCAGCGCTGCAGGCAGTTGCTCGCACCATCTCAAAACTCAAAGGCATCACTGTTTGCAAACGAGAAGATCAGAGAAGTGGCTTTTTGCTCAGCATCTCTCAGAAAAAAATATAGACAGTACAGTACTGCTGCCGTCTTCTCAGAAAATGCTAATCACTATGTGCAATGCAGACTTTTTAAAACTACTGTGTCTCCAGGTAGACGCTGCCCTTTTGCACCGATCCACACTCACCATGCTTTCCTCAAATTCTCTAAGCATATGATTCTCGGAAGACCAATCGCAACTGACAACAAGAAGAACTGCTCATGTAATGCGTTGGTGGATACGTTTATGATGCAAGGTCAAATGACTTCATTTTTTTCCCATTAAAAATCTTTAAAGATGCACTATGAAAAACAATGCCCTAGAAAAATCCATACATCTAAACCAGGAATACTGATATATTAAAAGAAAATGTGTGTACTGTGCTGAAAATCATTTAACATTGACTTAATTAAGCATTAAATAACTTTTCAACGTTTAGGCCTTTAAAAAAGACATTGTATAGTTCTTATTATCCTATTATCACCAAATCTTGCATTATTAGTATTATTTATTTATTTATCTATTTTTAAAACAACTTGTTTTCTTTCAGTTGGCACATATTTCTTTTTGGAAATGATTGGTTGCAGTCCTCATTGATGTGAACTTTTGTATTTACTGAAAAGATAAAATTTTACTAGATAAAAAAATAAAACAAAAAATAAGGCCTACAATCAATAAAGCCTTTGCTAATTGAAAGAAAGTCCAAGAGTTGCTAATAATATAACGATGATAAATATATAAGCTATTTTTCTCCAGTTATTTTTGACTGGGTGCACTCTAAGTGTAGAAAAAACGGTACTCAATGGTGTGAGCAAAATCAGTACGCTTCAGTTCAATGCAATATGTTACCTAGAATTTTAGTGGAAAATTATCTCTTGATCAAAATGACAGCAAAATCAGGACGTTAAGCAAATATGCAATGCTCTAAGGCTTAAAATTACTTGCTTGAGACTTTAAATCAACAAGAACAATGTTTCTGTCTGAGGCTATTTGTCATTTCTAGGCCTCTGTACTCACCTGACAGCAGTTTAATGCTTCCTCTTTTATAAATGGATGAGAAGATGATCGAGATGAACAACTTTTACATGAAACCTGATGAGGAACTTATATGAGCAAAAGCTACCTCTGCATCCTGCATCCGTGCAATGTATTTGGGCACATTAGCATTGATGTACATGGGTGTTTCAAGTCTTTCCACATTAGTCACTGCTAACATTACTCCCATTACTCAGATTATAGTGCATAAGCTTGTGAGTTCATAATGTCGGCAGAGAATAGGTGGGAGTACTCATGAAATGTGAATACTGTGGCATATGCTGAAGCTAATACATTAAAAATTCCCTCTTAATTAAATGAAGCTAGAGGTAAGACAAAAACAATGTCTTCAAACTAGGCCATCACAAAGGGCTTATTCTGTTTAGTTCTTCCTTTGAAACAAGTGTCATTTTAACATTACACTTTATGCTTTGTCCTTAGATCTTTTTGCGCCACTGGTCAGGCTCTTCTAACATTTAACCGTGACAATAAAAGTTTAATCAATTTCACCTCTTTATTTAAAGGCTTGTCTGAAAACCGCTTTATAGGCACATTTTTAAGCAGATTCACAAACAGAAAAGCAATTAACTTAATGAATTATTCTGAAACTGCAAACAAATGCTGCTGATAAAATCACAATAAATGTTACAGGTCTAGACATGTTTTACTTTTGGAAATTTGAGTAAGATATAACCTTTGAACATTTAAGAAGTATTGGACATTTATACCGTTCAAAAGTTAATGTTTTGAAAGAAGTGCTCACCAAGGCTGAATTTATTCAATAAAAATACCAGCGCTGTCAAATGATTAATCGCGATTAATCGCATCCAAAATATGCGATTTCTTTACATAGTATATTTGTCTGTACTGTGTATATTTATTAGGTATATAAAAATACAAACACATGCATGTATATATTTAATGAAAATATGTTATGTTTATATATTAAATATATTTAGAT
>JAUYWG010000001.1:1143762-1162910 GCA_034779775.1 Enteromius afrohamiltoni
CGGGCGGAGAGGGCCACAGAGGAGCGATCCGTGACAGGTATTATATATATATATATATATATATATATATATAAGGTCACACTTTATTTTAAGGTCCGTTTCTCACTATTATCAAGCAATTTAACTATGACTTTTGCCTCAATAAACTACTAATTTGCTGCTTAATAATAGTTAATAAGGTAGTTGTCAAGTTTAGATATTGGCTAGGCTTAAGGATGTAGAAAATGGTCATGCATAATATACGCTTTCTAAGTACTCAATTCAGCATTTGAAAACATTCTAGTAGATGCTATTTTTATATAAATGGCATTTCAAATGTATTTTTAGATGCAATCAAACACCTCATTGACCCTGTATGTGCAGGTCTGTAGAAGTTCATGGGTATTGATCTGAGCAGGTGTACGTGATGTTCATGCAGCCCTCATTACCTGCAGTTCATTTTAAAGAGCTGACATACTGCTGGCCTGACCCATCCAGCAACAACACTGCGCTTTAGGGTCCTCTCAGCGGCCGAAAGGGTGAGCGCTCCAAACATCGTACTGTATGTGGAAAGAGAACAGTCATTCATCTACAGCTCGATCAAAAATCAGACGCGATCATCATATTAAAATTGCTAGATTTGTTTTTTGAGACATGACTCATAGGGTATGAATAAACTATGAGAAGCTTTTAAAACATCTGAATCAACACCGTTGCTACTAACTACTGGTGTTATGTTGTAAATTCAAAAGACGCGTATGTTGATCTTCTATGGCTCATTGACAGGGCTCCAACCAAATGAAACAGTTATACATAGATAGGCACGGCTGCCAAAATAACATCTTCTGTTCGCCACAACAACCGGAATGCACTTGCAAGAAATAAATCATCAAGAAACATGATAAATTACCAAACAATGCTTTTCTTTGGTTGCAGCAAAAAAAGAAATTCAGGTCAAAAAGTAACACGGAATCAATAATTGATGTGCGCTTTGACAGTTCTTTACAAATATGGAGGTGCTGGAGGCACAGTCACTGTTTACTGCCCGATACCTTAAGTTTGTTACCATGTGTTCAATATTAGATTTCTCCTATGATGGTCCAGTGAAGGGGGCTGTGCTGCTTGAAACTCATGCATCATTAATCAAAGCTCCTATTTCAGTGCAAAATATTTGAGTAGGAACCTAGCAAGATTATTTTTGGAATAACATTTACAGAAAACTGAATTACAGGCTAATGTGAAACTTCTATGTCAGAAAACACAGATTTTAGAAATGAACCAAAAGCGACATAAAAATGATGTAATGTAGCATGCATTGCACATACGGTGCAATAATGATGTTACTGAAAGTTAACAAGGTTAACTAACCAATAGCATTATTAGCTAAACTAGCAGTGGACCAGAATGGAATTCTTAGAAATTGAAATATATACATATTTTAAACGTATACAATTAAAAAAGTCAGTTTGAACACTGGTGTCAAATCAGTGCTGCATGTTTTAGTCACTGCACCAGTCACAAGAGCTCAGTGGTTGATTTCCCATTATTCCATGACGACAACCTCTCATTAACACTCCCCTGATAGTGTGTCATAATGCTCAATTAGGTTTAATCAGTGTCTGTAGTAAATCACTGTAATTGCTTCTCCATAGACAACAATAGATAAAGTGCCCACCTGATGATGTGGAGCGCATAGACTTTTCACACTTTCAGCCCTTTCACATCATAAGAGTGAAAATATGACTAAATATGACAGAAAAAGCCTCAAAATTGACTTGTCGATCATCTTAGTATGTTTTGAACCGCATTTAGGCAATTACTCTAATTATAATGTCAAGCAGATATTTCTATGTCAGAAAAAGGTTTTTGACAAGATGTCAGATTGCTGAGACTTTGGTGAACAACCAAGTCTAATTAAAGTCGAAATCTCAGATTGGTTAAATCTCTCATTTAGTTCTTAAAAATGTGATCTTTCGCATAACTGCAGCATCTTAAGGCTTTTTAATATAAAAAGCTCTCATGGAAAGATAAAGCCAAAAATAAGAGCCAGATAAAAAAAAATGTTGCACGTTTTGCTTTAATTATATTATTTAACACATTTAATTGAAACTGATTTCATTTCGGCCCTTGCCGAGCCTCTTCAGTGAAAATAAGGTGTATAATACCAGCAGAAACCTTCTATTAGCATTCCTATTTATCTCAATAGCAGATGTCAAGGAGTATAAAACACCTTAATGTCTTATAGTCACTCTTAAAAGTTCTGCCAGCCCTCATGAGGTGGTGATATAAATCTACTTCACTAAAAGTAATATTAGTGTGGAATCAAGGAGCAGATTATGTGCCTCTAGGTTATTCAAGGAGTACCAGCCGTAACTTAATAGCAGGCAGGAATATCTGGTGTTGATTACATTAATATTATTAGAAATCTTCTGATCTGAACAGAACATTTTGGGACCACCAAATATTCAGTCTCTTCACACCTCATTACACAGAGGAAGTACATGATTGGAGAAACAACATTGTGGCCTTGGTCCAAAATGATATGAATTGAGAAAAAATACCATCGGCTGCCGCTCCAGTCTGACACAAATAATCTAGTATATTTATCAAGTGCCACCTTTCTTTCTTTGTAATTTAAAAAATACTGGATGCAAACCAGATGGACCAGAAGGATCACTTGTGAGAGAAGTGCACTGCTTGTAAAAAGAACTTTATAGTTCTTTATAGAACTTTATAGAGTTCATTAAGCAGTGCAAACTACCATAAATGTATATACATATTTTAACTGATTAAATAATGTTTTGAAATAGCAATACCAGCTTCAATAATATTGCAATTAATACGTTTATGTAAGCACAGCACAGCCAACCCGGATTGCCTGTATACTGAATATAACTGTTATTTTGATAACTCAATATGACCAAAAAGTACAGCAATAAATAAATATGTTAATTGCTGAATGCTATGCTGAGGAGTACATCTGTTATTTATAAAAGCCAATTTAATTACTCCATAGGCTCAAAGGTTTTGAAATTATTTACAGCAACAAATAATAAAAAAAAAAAAATAATAATGAAATGAAAAAGATCACTGATAGTCTCCATTTACTTTTGTATATTACTGGCACTAAAAAACACATAGCGAGATAAGAGTTAAATGTAAGACGTGGCGTTGTAAAATTATGCTGATGAGACCATTGTCATTTTCTGTACTGTTGTTAATTTAACATCGATTGCATGTGCAAACCTGAATATGCTGTTGATTATTCAAACCAGGCATGGCAATGATACTCAGGTGATAACAACATAATTTTCATTTCCTTGTGCATGTGGATGGGAAAGCAATGCTTCTTGTTGGGAAAATAATGAACATATCTAACAACATACCATGGCAAATGATTCTCATTTGAAAATGTGGATTGGCAAAGAAGCAGAGCCATTACACCGAACAAATTTTCATTTCCAGAGCTATATCTTAGCGATGCCCTGAATCATTTACTGAAGCATGATTGGTAGTGTAGTGCTGCTTCGGTTTCTATTTTATCTGGAGTAAAATGCCTGTTAGGTTCAAGGTCTGTTGAAGCTCTGGATTCACTGCACTAAATTTAAAACTTATTTGCTGTATATTGGAGAGATATATTGTGGAGTTGATGTCTCAGATGGAAGACTGCAGTTTGTTATTTGTTGCTGTTTCGCAGTTCGACTGGACAGCAATTTAACTTCAGTTAATAGAGGATAAAAAGTTAAGATTCTCTGCTGTAAAACATTTAGTTAGGAGAAGGGGGTCATTTTTAAGTACATTCCAAAAAGGGTAGGTTTAGTCATTCCAAATCCAAATACACCATAATGTGGTTTTTACACTCTTAAAAATCTAAGTTCTGAAATGTTTTTTTTTGTTCTGAGTGATGCAATAGAAGAACCTATCTGTATTCCTCAAAGAACCATTAAGTGAGACTAGCCACCAGCACAGTCCCCCAACGAGAAAATTTTCCCCTTTAGGGACATTCTGCTGCTTACATTCGCACCAATGACTCTGAAATGACGTGCAAGTCTGTGTCATTTAAGTGCACCATTTAACAACAACTGGAGGATGGGGACAGAGAAGTGCCTAGACTTTGACACTGCTCAAGCTATCATTATTTTCCACGTTCATGGAGTTCATATAGTAAGTATTACTATATACATCACTTATTACATCAGTAGTTCTCATTGGTCTGGGTTAGATCCTACTTTGAAGAAGCTAATTTAATACCCCAAAAGATATTTCTATATCTAAAACCGTTCCCAGTTTCTGCATGTGAGCATGCTACTTACACCGATAGTAGAAACTACTGTATATGAAACCCCATATGGATGTTAAAAGGTCCTTCTTTGAACCATCAATAAAGAACCTTGAAATCTATATTTAAGGATTATCAACTCAAACAATAGGCTTTGTGTCAGGAATAGACTGAAGATTGATTGTCTTCCCTTCTGATGAGCTGTACTACGACTGGATCAATGAAAAAGTCGGATGAATTTGAGAACCACAATAAACCAATTCATCAGCAAAGCAGATCAGTCTCAACTATTAGAAAATTATTAACTGAAACGATTTGACATTGAAAAGTTGCTCAAATCAAATGCAGATTTTTCTATTTATGTTATTTATGCAGATTTGACGTTTTAACTGAAATTATTCAGCAGAACCTGCTTACTGTCAGAGAAAATAATAGCTTAAAGCATGTGAAAGCTTTGTTCGTCTTCAGAACACAATTTAAGGTATTTTAGATGAAAAACGTAGATGCTTAAAAGAGTTGAATGTCTTCATTTAGTAGTTGTTCCAAACCTGTATAAATTTCTTTGTTCTGTCAAACACAAATGAAGATATTTTTAGAAAAAAAAAAAAAAAAAAAAAAGGTCAATGGTGACCCAAAACAGCCTGGTTTTCACTGCCAAGTAAATAACACTGTTAAGGTACAGAAAAGTATGAAAGACATTGTCAAAATAATCCATCTGCATTCAGTGGTTCAAACTGAATGTTGCAACAAAAATGCTTTTTTGATAAAAAATAAAAACAGATTTCATTCAATAATTTGTCTTCTTTGGGTCTCTCTGCATCACCATAGGAGAATATGCTATGTACGCTATTCTGTCAATATAGTGTAGCTTGCGTCCATGCAGCATATATTCTTCAAAACGCCATTAGGGTGACGCAGAGAGACATAGATGAGACAAATTGTTCAATATAGTTCTTATTTTCTTTATCAAAAAGTAAAGTTCTCATTGCTTCATAAAATTCAGATTGAACCATGATGGCAGATATACTATTTTCACAAAGCTGTTTCTGGACCTTGACAGTGTAATGAATGGGATAGTCAAAAGCCTTTCCGGATTTCATGTAAAATATCTTAAATTGTATTCCATAGACAAACAAAGCTTTTACTAATTTTACATGACATGTTCATAAATTATTAATGACAAAAGTCCATTTTGGGTTGAAGTAACCCTTTAACGAATGTGTAATTATATACAAAATCATAATTATGTATACAGTTTTGTTGCACGATAGAATTACTGATTTTTATTGCTTGCCATGGGCATGATTCAGCTGAGCTCTAATATACTATGCCATATAATCAAACCGCAAGGCTAACTTATCTGAAGGTCCTAACACTTGAATATTGAAATTACCTTGCATGAACCATTGGCTGGAAATGTAGTAAGAAGCCTGTCATTTAAAATATATTGTTTATACAGTGGGCCTCCATGTGCTGTCCAGTGAATGAAAGGATAAGACCTTGTCCACTTCATTAAATGCTCTTAACCTTAAAACCATAGCATTACAAAACAAATTAGATAGATTAATAGATTTTAACTATATAAGGCTATTTTACTGACAAGTAATAATGTCTAGTGCTCCAATTCATTCAAAAGCATAAAGCATGTGGGGAGTGATGTGCAGAAGACGGATTACGTTATATGAAGTGCACATTGTTATTGAAAGATAGACTGTGAACATTTAGTTCTTAATTCATTTGGATAGTCAAAACATTCATATAAAAATCAAACTTTTACATCAACATTATATATTTTTGTTAAGCAATGCAATCCTGTGCTGGAATAATTAGCCTATACTATCATATTCTTCTTTTGATGTGCCAGAAATATTTTCTGTTTGAAGCACAATGACTTTTTATTAGCTGTTTGATGTGATAATGAACTGAATAATGAAGTCTGTGGATAACCATATTTATCAAATACGTCTGATTCGATTTCAGAAATACACACTGAATTGTACCACTTGCACTTTTTTTGCAGCCAGGACTAGACTCGCTCGCCTGTAAAAGCCTTTAGGAAATGATTGGGAAAATGGGGCTATTTTGCTATGTCCATACCCATTTTATTCCATGCCAGTCGCAGGTCACATGCAATATACAATTTAAGTTTGACGTGAAACACATGGTTGTAATTATTGATAAAATCAGACAGAAGACCCCAGGTGTGTTAAAAGCAATGCCATCTGTAGCATAAGTACAAAAATGATTATCTACAGTACTATAAAAAAAAAAAAAGGTTTTAAGGTTTAGTGCTAAATTATATGCACCGATCGCAATCTACCGTACGAGAGCACTTAAACATTTTAACTTTTTTTTTTTTCCTAGTCATCAGCAAATAACATTTTTGTAGACACTTTCGTAAAAACTGCACTTCCTATGGGTAAGCAGGTTTCTATAACGGGGAAATATGATACTGGTCAGAAATGTACTTTTAAAATGCCCAGTGGAATGTTTTAGGACAAAAACAAGCGGCCATCACATTTTCTGAGGTCAAAGTTCAAGCCAAAGCTTTTGCCCGCACAACTGAAACTAAATAAAAAGCAAACCTATAACAGATGCTAACAGTTTCTTTGATAAGTACAGAAGTAAAAAAAAAAGAAAAAAAGTTAGTTCTCTGCTAGTCAAGGAGGTAAGAAAATCATTAAAGTCATTAGCAACATGCAAGTTGCACGTGAACGCATGAACTTCTCCACAGTCAATTCTAATTAGTTTTTTAAGTACCATGTACACAAACAGGCCATATTTGAATTTTTTCTCTGGTGCTTTTGAGCTCAGAATGGTTTTGTTTGCTAAAAATTAGGCTAATTGATTCAATCTAATGCCAAAATTGCTTTTCGCCAGCTCATCCATAATGAAGTGCCTAAGAAAATCAATTAGGGACATTATGCTTGATAAAGTGTTGCTGATGCTGATGACAATACCGAATCAGTCTTAGTGCACTTGATATGCTAGAACTAAATTACAGAGGACAAAAAGAACCAATAATAAACTTTTTTTTTTTTCAGTTTTTCAAAACATAAAATGTTGAAAAGGAATCCGACAGGATTTTAAAACCCCAGGACTTCATCTCACAATTCAATTTGTCTTACAATTCTGTGAAAATTGTAAAATGCATCATCAAAATCAAATAAATGAGTAAAATCAAATAAAAAAATGAAAGTTTGCAGTAGTCTTCGTTAACTAGCAAAAACTGACCCACAAGATTATTTAAATGATTTGTATAATTTCTTCAGCTAAAACAATGCAGGCAGGCAACTGTGGTACCAACAGGTGCGATTCTAACCTACTGAACACACAGATGTTGCATCTCAAACATTTTCCCCTCTGTGTAACTTGCATCTAATTTCAGGAAAGAAAACAAAAATCCTGCTAAGCACGGGCTGAATTTTGGATCATGGGAAAAAAAAAATCTTTAAAGAGCTCAACTGTGTCTGATTGAAAATTGTCTACTGTGGAGAATACTTGATGAATATAGCACAATGTTTGTTAATGAATATACAGATGGTCATATCACAGACATCAAGTGAGAAGCTTGAAATCTGCATTCATGTGAGTGTGTAGTTTGATTATTTAGCAGTTGTTTGATTACATTCTTTATGCACTTTGATTGGGTTTTTAAGAGACAGAAAAATAGTACATCAATAGGGTTTGCAGCCATCTTCCCTGAATCATAAGAAAATTATTGTTGGGCTGTAATTTAAACGATCAGAAGAGTTGAAGAGTTGATCAGGTCAAGAGTTGAAACAGACTCTGAATAAGAGTTCTCCTGATAATTGGGTGACATTTTGTCTTCAGCATCTTTAAAATTCAGTATAGTTTACTTGAATCAAAGTAGAGGAAGCAGGAAGTCATATTTCACTTTACATGATGGAACTGATGCATACATTTGTATAATCACAGCCAAGCAAGGTCAGTGTATAAATCATATTAGCATCATGAAAGAAACACAGCTGTAGCGACATTTATTGCGGACTGGCAAAACATCAATACCGTGACATTTTCACCTCAGTTCTGAGAATTCTGTCATAGCCATAATCAATTTTCAGATATTTAATGGAGTGTATGAATAATGGAAAAAGAGGCTGGTTCAATCGTCATTTAATGCTTTATATTAGGGTATAGACATACATTATATACATACATTAAAGATACTTTCAAGCCTCTAACTCTACCCTCAACTCACATATATTATATATTAACCCATATATTTATATAAAACTATAATCCTACTGACCCCAGGCTTTGAACTCTAGATCCCTATTGGCTGAGCTGTCCTTCTAGTTAAAACTTTCCTATTAGTTACACTGTATCAGTTATTTACTCAAATAAAGAGAATAATAATTTCGGTAGGAACAGGCCCTAGTGTAGTTTAGTCACTGCTGGACAAACCATTTCCTTCCCCTTCAGATCTCACACATAGTTCCCACACACTTTGACATAACCTACCAACCTTAGCTCCCAGAGGCTTAAGGAGGTGGTGTTCATGAGCACAGTGTGAATGTAAGCAGGCGAAAACTTTACAATCAACAAGCCTATCGTGACAAGCCCAGCAACAGACCCGGCAGCTGTAAGCTAAACATATTTCAATACTTGAGGCAGAAAAAAAAACAGCCAATGCCGCTCACCTCCTCCTCTTTTCATCAAACCAATGCTGATACTGTACAGAATGTGGGCGATTTCCATCAGACTACTAAAGAATGAGCTTCAAAAAATAAATTTCAGTATATTCCAGCTTGCTGAGGGACATAACGGGCTAATACTTAACAGAAAGTCCTTTCATGCAGAGTGGAACACAGCTCTCAAACTAATCTCAAGCTATTTCATGTTGACATCAGCATAAACTATTAGCATACTGCTAATCGTTGGTCTTTTCCATTAGTCTGAATAAAAATGCAATCGCATCCATTGTTTCTTAATAGGTGCTGTACACAAGTGCTCCTTCAGGGATTATAATGAATTTAAAGAAGGAAAGGAGGAAAGGACGTGACAAGTGGCCAGGTATGGTTTCCCATAATAGGAATTTGTGCTCTGCATTTAACCCATCCAAGTGCACACACACATCAGTGAAAAGATGAGACCAATGGAACCAATCACAGCCAATTATTAAGTGCATATTAAGTAAAACTGACCCCTCTGACCGTCATCAGTGGGACCCATCGCCAGAGTACTAGTTCCCGCCCTGACCCATTTCACTGAAAGACCTCATCACTTCCGTGGCAGGTGTTGCTCATTCTAGTGACTATTTGAGCTCCCGCTTCAGTGAAGCAAGGTGCAAAGTTTTGTTCTGGCACGGCGACAATCCTGAGTGTTTATTCCCTGTATTTCGGACAGTTTGTTACTGACCTTGGACTGCGTTATTTACCTTGAACTCTTGCTGAATACCTCAACCTATTGCTTGGATGATCAACCACTGATTCTTGCTTGTGCCCCTGATCTTCTGCCTGGACACTTACCTTGCCTTTGTCTCTCCCTCGTTGTTCCCGATTGCTGGTATTTAACTTCTATTTGATTCTGTTATAATAAAGCTGCGTATGGATCTTATCATGTCTGACTCTGAGCCTCAAGTTCCACAGGCAGATAAAGGAGGGGTTTGGAAAAATGAATATTTGTCTGGGAGTCATTAAGCAAGTAAATATAAATGCATATTAATGAAAGGGTAACATTTTCTATGAAGCCCATATTTATAACACATTATAAGGGTGTTCTTAAGGCATTATAATGAATGCATAATGCATTATAAAAACCTTATAAAGTGTTATAACATCTCACAAATAATCATAAAAACAGTTATAATACATCATACTATGTACGTATCTGTGATTATAACATTTAATGATTTTTTATAACACACAATGCACATCATATTAAATCTTCTTCATTTATAATGGATTAAATAATATCTTGACAAGTCAATAAAAAACAGGAAAGCGGTCCATTAAACATGTGCTAGACTCTTTTTGTTTTTCTTATGATTCTCCTTGAAAAATACTTTTAATTATCCATATTTTTGGATAAACTTTATTTCTTTAACAAAACAAATCATACAGGATTGTCTACACAAAGCCTTCAGTCAAGACTCAAGAACCTGCTTCTCTTATTTACCATTCGCTCATTACTTATTCAATTACATTTTGGATGAAAGTGGCTTGTTCTATAAATTTCCCTTTTTGTATGCATTTCACACCACTGCAGCTGCTGCATGCTCCTAATTGGGCAAAGGAAAAATGTGTCATATTAGGACACTGAGTCCTTTAACACAGTGATGTTGTCCCCAGACACAAAGGAAATACAAAAAGAATATTTTAACATTAGAAAAGAATCTACAAAAAGAATGAAGTGTGTTCAGCAGGGTTGAATCAGCTCAGTACAGCCGTGTCTGCTGGCCTGCATCACTTCCCTAGCTTTATCTGGTGCCCACAGGTGTGCCAACTGTCTGTCAACAACACCACAGAGAAATGAGGTCTGTCACTGCACAGATACATGGATAAACGTTTATTAGCATACCACCTGTTTTTTTTTTTCACTCTTTAGCGAACAGTCACAGCATTTAAGTAGAGCTGTATTTTCTGAGACATCTTAAATATAGGAATAAGGATTGAATGGTACACATGTTTTACATTACAGTTTAAGAAAAACTGATGGGTTATGTCAGAACTTAATATAAGGACAAATAGTCGACAGTGAGATTTGTTCGAATTTTTAAAACCAGTACTTAGACTGACAGGAAATGGCATTTTAGAAAGATTCATGACAATCCAGATTGTTTTTTTTTTTAGTCATTCACAGGTTGGAGGCAAAGCTCAAGTATTCTCATAAGAATTTGAAAAACATTACCAAATGGCTTGCATGTGTGCCAGAGTTACATTCTCCCATCACTCCGCCATGCCTGTCTATTAAAATTCCTGCTGCTTCCAATCTTGTCTAATGGAACATGTGATAGAAAGGCATTAGCAGAGTAGCAAAAACTCCACTTTATCACTAAATTCTCCATAAAACTCTGTCGCTGTGATTATAAATAACCCTTCGGCTGAATATGAGGCATGAGAGGATGTTTTTTTCATGCTGTGAACCTCGAATGTAAATCAGAGTTTTAATCAGGCACCGAGAGGGCAGCTCAAGATGACACATTAGGACAGATGCCATCTGTCTGTCAAGTACTGTTAATGGAGGTTTCTTTTTTTAGCTTGAGTCTAGCATCTCCGATCTGGTTTGTGACCTTGAATTGCTAGATTGAACTTTAGAACATCAAGGTTGAAGGTAAACCTTCATCAATTTTATCTCAAATTATACGAGTATACCGTCTCATCAAAGCACGTTCTCACTGGCAACCATCAGTTGACCTGTATGACAGAGTTTAAATGCAACTACTGTGGTGATCTGGAGTCTACGGGTTGTTATGGAAGTCCGTTTTCACCTCAGATTCCAAATAAAGAAGTTAGAAGTAAGAATTTAAAATATAAAATAATATTATCATATGGTGCAAAATAAGCTGCAAATATGAAATAAACTATCCTTTTATTTTTTACTACTCTGAGGCAAAACAGGGATTTTTATAGTTAGGGACAGTGATTGTGAAAAAGTTGAAAATTAAACTAATCCATACTGTAAATATAAAAAAAAAAAAAAGGATTAGAATTACAATAAAAAAGCTGCCACTAAGAAGCTGCAGCTGCAAAAGTATATGGTAAAGTATATATATATATATACACATACATACATATATATATATATATATATATATATATCAAAAATCATATTTTTATATCATAAATATTTTAAGATAGTTTTGTGCAATAAATAATACATATAAAGCAATGTATAAATAAAAAAGAAAATAATTGCAAGAAAGTTTTAAAAAATCATATTGTAAAATATAAAGCAAAAAAAATATTGTAAGAAAAAAACTAACAAACAAAAAATAATAATTAATTAATACATAGTCATTGTAAGATGTGCTTGAATAAAAAATGTGCTTTAAAAGTTGATGTTAACTTTCCTTACTGTTTTTTTGTTTGATTTTTTTTTTTCACATCAGAGGCAGAACTGTTTGTCCCAATCCCTACATTATGCCATTCTGAAGAGCAGAAAAACTGATCTAAAATCGAGGTAAATTGCCCATGTCTTTAGAGAGCACCATATAAAGAGTGCTTAGCTAAGCCTGTGGAGCTCATTCTGAGAGATGATAAAGCAGCTCACACTCCAACATGGACATTAGTTCTGGTATCTGTCTCGACTGAGAGGGACTGATTTTGTGGGTACTCTGAGTTAATTTTGAACTGTAATTTGCTCATGTGGAGAGCTCATTATTCAGATTCTGTCATCTGTTCTTGCTCAGTCGGGAAGCCCATTCACTATAAGTGTGTATGGGGGTGGATGGGTGGCTTGGAGCAAATAGTCTATGTCTATGTAAAATCTCCACTTCTGTGCACGTCTTATCGTTTGTACATGAGCTCATATCTTAAGTTGAATTCCATATAGACGTAGTGTAATTGTTTGCATACTATGTGTACTCATAAATCCTGCTAAAAATAAATGAAAGCAGTGCATCTACTGTCACGTATGTCTCTATACTGCACTTACCCAGAATGCTAATAACAATGAACCCACTCTGACCCACTAAACCAAGAGATACATAACTCATACAGCCTGTCATCGACTAGCCTTCACCCATGTTACCTCAGTTCAAAGTCACCTCAATGGCCTGTGACACTTCCATCTGTAGTTTCTGTGCTAGCTCACACTTTAGCCTTAGCATAGCCAGACCTTAACCGACAAAAGATCTTGTCCACACTGTAGTTTACTGTGGAAGATCTGACTAACAAAACAAATGTTATTATTATTTTACATGCATTTATCTGAAAAGATGGGTGAATTTTTTCAGAGGTAGACAGATTGTGAAATGGTTTTCCGGTTTTGTGTGCTATAGGCATCAGACAGTTTTAATTAAAACCATCATTAACAGTAAAAAGCTGTAAAAATGCTACAATAAAAAAACTTGTTACTGTAAATGTTGAACGGTTGTCACGCTCAGGGAACACAGACAAAAGGGATTCAATCAACAGGTGAGTTTATTTGTGCACAAACATAAGAATTCTCTTCAGCAGGTAATTATAAGGTGATGTGAATAAAAATAGTTCCACAACTAAAGCAGGATCTCCACTGGTAAGTATTCAGGTAAGTATTTCACAGGTTTGGAGCAAAGCGGCAGAATCTCACAGGTAAGTAACCAGGTAAGTAAATACTCAGTCTTTAGAATTCTTTCAGTAAAGTCTTTCATCAAAGTCTCACAAGCCACCGAAGTTCAATGGGGATTTCAATCAGCGATCCAAGCAGGTAAGTGACAGGTTCAGGTGAGAAACCACGTCTAACCTTGAGCTCAGCCATCACATGTCTGGCTCAGCGATCCTGGGAGCAGCTGATGAGGAACAGGTGTCAATAATCAGGTGATTGGGAACGGGTGACAAGTGACTGTGTGCTTTCGGTGAGTGCTGATCCTGGACCAGGTGAGTGTGACGGTGTGACAACGGTAAGTTCCCCAACTATGTGCTGTAAAACTGTATTTGGGCATTGCATGTACTTTTACGGTAGTATACCATTTTTGGAAGTGAAAATTTAAATTGAATAACTACAAATTGACATTTTCAAAATTAGTTATATTTTAGGTAAATCTTTTGTTAAAATAACTATGTTTCTTTATGTTTCTTGCTTTTGTTTTTCTTTTTCATTAGGACATTATCTAATGTTGTTAAATAAAGTTATTTAGTGCATTTTAATCTTCTTGAATATATTCCTTCTATATATACAGTATATTTATATTTAAATGCTATATATTTAGGTTTTACAGTCAAAACTGTAAAACCTAAAATGTTACTACCATATTTTTCACTGTACAATTTTGGCAACCCTTTTTTTGACTCTACATTTGTGCCTTTTGCGCAATGTGAATGTACAAATTGATCTGAATAACCACACAAAACGGCAAAATACAGTTTGAATTGCTGTAAGATTGGGTGGAATGTGGGCAAGGTAAAATTTTCATTGCATTTATTCTTAAGGGCCTGTCTTCTTAGCCATGCTTAAATTTCAGCGGGTCAACGTGAAATCATGATACGCGGCCAAGAACAACAAACAGTTGTAATTGTGAACATAAATTATAAAAGGAAACAAATATCTGGTTACATAATGATTATGAGAGGCAAAAGAGCAGCAACACAGCTGAGTTCAATACACTTTAAAGGCTAAAGCAATAATTCATCACTCTACAGATTTGCGTTGATGGTGAGGAATTTTGCTGTCCGACTTTTCTCATACCAGTGAAAGCACAATGACCTCGACATTTAAGTATTATAGAAAAGAGGAAGTGAAGAGATTATGAATGATCCAAGCTGGACATTTGATAGCAAAGAGGATGAGACTGAAGGATCTCTTTGAAATTCATAGTGTTGAATCATACATATTTATAAACTCAACAGCCAGTCAGTGAGGCAACGTTTGGAAAAGGGTACACTACCATTTTTATAATACCATTTTTTTATTACTTTTTTTTTTTTTTTAACATCTCAAATTCTCACCAAGACTGCATTTGTTTGATAAAATAACTTTTCTGTCTGCATATAATTTCAAATGCATATAATTTCTAAGAAAGCAGTTAACTAACAGCTCATATGAATTATTATGGCTTAGGTCATGCTCTCAAAACCCATTTATGAGCTATTATGTTTCTAATTAAATCATAATTATTCCTTTCTTCTGTTGTCATTCGACTTTTATTTCCTTCTTTTTTTGGTGAGCAAATTCAAAGGGGTCAAATTGTACTTTTTGCTTTGCTTTTATTGTACATCAAGATCTTTTATCCCAATAGATTAAAGAACATTTGATTTCACAAGATATGACCCCTCTAGTTATACAGACACCTTGTCCAAGGTTAGATGCATTTTTAAAGCCAGTCTGTTGATTTAGATCCCAGCAGGTGAACATTTCCTATCTATTTTAGAAGGTGATGCCCTGTGGTGATAGCATATTTTGGACTGAGCATGAATAATTAATATTACAGGCTTTACATTTTACAAAATGTGGAATCCATAAAAGGTGCATCATTCAATTAAGCACACAGAGCAGACTAACAGAGGTAATTATAATGAATGGGTTGATCAGTAAGGTTGGGTCTAAATGTATTACTGACATGACTCTCTGTAAAAGACAGATGAATGTTTTTTAGACTCCAGATAAAAACTATTAAAATTACAATAATAAAGCGCACGACTTGATGTAAATCAATTATGTCTCTGAGGTGTGGGTCTTTCATTACGCATCTAATGCAATTAGTTTTAATGGACTCTGGCCTCTCGAGGCAGGAACAAGCAATCATAATAACTATTCCCTTCCTCCCACTCTTGCCTGCCTTTGGGGAGTTTGTTTCAAATGGATATAGCTGCCATTCAAAGAAGCAGCCAATTTGAAGTTTCAGCTTCAAAAACATGCTTGACACCTGTGATGTTTTCATAAAAGAAAACAAGTTCGCATGAAACAAACAAGACTGTCGCGTTCAGTCAGCCAACCTTTTTAACGTTGTAATGAGCCACTGGCACAGGACCGCTCATCAACAATTTTCCAAAAGCTATTTTACAGCAACAAATCAGTGGCAGAGTGTTGATAAAGACATTGTTTTTTTTTGTAAAAACACTATAATAATAAATACAATCACGTTATAAAACTTGATAGAATAAAATAATCAAGAGACACAAAGCACATGAAAAGATGTGAAGAAAAAAAAGCAGGAAAGAACAATTAAAAAGGTGTGCTTGTCAAGGTCACTTCACAAGGGTTCGAGCACAAAACCCACTGGGTTCGCCTATAGACCTTGCAGCAGATCTTCTCTGTTCTTCTGGCCACTGAATGTTCTTTGTAGTTGCCACATACAAAGGGCTTCATTTATGAAACCAGCAGAACGAATTTGTGTAAACCGTAACCATAGAGTAAATAGATATATTTACATAAGAAATTCGTTCTGCTCCTGTTTCATGAATGCACCCTATTGAGCACACAAAGTAATGCATGGTTGCATTGCTTAGGAGATCACTTCCTGTTAAAGAGGTGCTCTGCAATGTTACCATTTAAAAGCATTTCTACTTGTAGGACAGCCAAAAACGATTTAGTTTTCTTTTTTTAATTTCTCGGCTTTTTAGCACTTAGTCGTTCATTAAATGTCAGTTCATTGCAAGCTGTCGCATTGCTCGTCAAGGCTGAATTTGTTTAATAAAAATATTTTATTCTAGTAAAACACTAACAATGAAATAGATCAATTTTACAGAATAGTTTTCTATTGAAATATTTTATTTAATTTATTTTAAAATCCACATGCCTACCCAAAAAATGTTCAAAAATAAACTTTAGACAACTAGCCCTAGTCTATACCTAAACTGAGGCCTATTATAAGACTACATTTACATAATGACTATATGCAGCGAGATGATATATTTCATAATACATTTGGCTCATGTCATGAGGTCTCCTCCAGCTCATGTCAAAACATCACTTGTCTCAAATGCAGTGAATATGAACCTGCACCCCAAGACACAGTCATCAGAATTAATAGCGCTTGGGAAACAGTTTATATCCTTGAATTTTCCACTCTCGAGAAGGACATCTCTCCTTTCAGCATAACTGTCAAACTAGTGGTTTAACTCCCGCTATTGTGTGACGGCCAAATTGTAAGCTGCAATAGACAGGGCCTAAACATTTTTTTGAATCACTTCCATTTCAATGCACATGAAAGAGTGCAATGTGAACAGAAGGGGTCTTTGCTAAACCTTATAATCTTCTTCTAACAGAATCTTTTCACTGAGCTGCAATGGACTAGTTGCACACACTCCAGTCAGTCAGGTGTGATCCCTGACCTCACACTCAAGTGATCAAACAACACCGGTCTAAGCCTTTGAACTCTTGGAAGTGCTATTTTAAAGTGCATACCTTGATTGAAAGCTAATTTAATGTATACAATCAAATTACATATAATGCGATAAATGACATCACCTCATCAATTAAAATAATTACTAATTGCAAAAAAGGTTTTACAAAATAAATTGCTTACCACTGAACTGGAACACAAAAAGACCTAGTGATATTTGTTTCTAACTAGATTTTAATTAGATAAATGCACTTGGATGATTGGATTTCAAACACCGGGACTTGTTCTCAACAGGGAACACTACGGTTTGTCCATGGCAAACCCAAGCTTTTGACCTCGATTGTTATCGCCAAAATGAGCAGTTCATTTGGAATGGTCCATTCCCGGTAATGTCACTGAATAAACTATGATAAATGCACTGTGATATAGAGCCAAAAGTGGTTTAATACATTTTTGTAGCATCATGCAAGTCTTGCTGTATACCACAACACCAGCTGTTTTCAATTAACTGCCTGAGAAACCCACTCAAAAGTCAGTGCTTTCTTAGTGGTGTTCAAAACATCACGAGCATTCTTGAGTGATGGCTATTAACCATAGACGGCAAGGAAAGTTGGAGATTACACGACCAGAGACAGTGGCTTGTGGAGTCGCAGCTGGTTTAAACAGCATATATCCAGTCTTGGTTGGGAGACCAGATGAAGATTTACACTGGAGGAAGACATGGTCATCCACATTGTCATGTGACGAACATGTTGCAACTGCTGGAAGACTTCAAAAGAATAGTTGGTTAGCCACAAACCTCTTTGCCACATCTCAATATGTAATGCATGTTTGGGATTCAAATGTTGTAATTTAATAACGAAAGTAGTAATTGCAAAATTAGGCAATTGCGAAAAATTCAGCTGCGCGGTTTAGACTGTTTAGACCACAAACACATGCACATGGAGCGAGCTGACGCACACACTCACATAAAAATACATCCGAGTGAGTGTGGTTAATAGAGGGGGGGTATATTCAAATGAACTAATGCATTATCTGAGCAATTGCTGTTCTTTGTAGGAAGGCCTTAAGCAGGTAGGATGATTTGTGACTCAAATTACGGTCATTTGCTGCAAATGGGTAGCAATCATCACCATTAGAACCTTGTGTGGTGGGCTTGTAATTGAAGCGCAACTTAATCATAGAGATGGTCGGAAAGAGAGACATTTATTGATCCATGCATCATGATCTCAGTAATATCAGGTGCTGTGTGGCTCATTAAATCCTTTAGCCTTATTATGGTTTGTGGGAAATTCCATTTGTGTCAAAGCCCTAACTGCATCTTCTTACCTAAGAAGCATTGCGGTCATTTCAGCAGCACATACGCAAAGCTGCAGCATCACTACATCAGTAGTCTGAACTATCAGCAGTGCGGATACTACTATTTTTGTACTACTATTTGATACTACTATTTTTTCAGTGCACTACTATTTTTGTAGTTTTTTTTGGCATGGTGAATTGTGTTTGCCGACAGTGGTTTCTGGAAGTATTCCTGGGCCGATTCATTAATGTCAATGACAGAATCATGCTGATGAATGATGCAATGTAATCTTAGGGCTTGAAGACCACGGGCATCCAACAGAGGTCTTCAGACTTGTCCCTTACCCACAGAGGTTTTTCCAGTTTCTTTGAATTTTTTGATGATGTTGTGCACTGGTGATGAGATTTGCAAATCTTTTTACACATGCTTTCACAGATTAGAAAGCCTCTGCCCATTGTACTTCTGAGAGCCTATCCAAGACATCCCTTTGGCGAATCATGTTACAGACTTCAACTCAACAGACTCAACAAAAATTTAATGCAACACCTTTGTTTCTGCTCCGATTTATCATGAGATGGACTTAAAGATCTAAAATTCATTCCAGATACACAATATTACCATTTCTCTCAAACATTGTTCACAAA
>JAUYWG010000001.1:1163010-1173612 GCA_034779775.1 Enteromius afrohamiltoni
CAAAAGATTCGAAGACGATTGGTCTCTCATGCGAGATCCCATATGTAACGTCGAAGTGATTCGACTGAAAGGGTAACCGCCATTCTATTCTTAGAGTGGCCATCAAATATGGTAAGCAACAATCTCCAATTAAATATAATTTGTGTACGCAGTGTATACTGTATGTGTATATTTGTTTTTTGTAAGTGCCTTTGGTTTTACACATATAGAAGGGGATACCCTAAAACATTAACTTTTTGGAGGTGCCTATATGAATGGAATACATCCTAACTCAACCTAGCAAATGATTAAAGAAGAGCCATCTCCATCTTGATTTTTCTAACCCGACCAGAAGATGGCAGTCAATACATAAATCTCAGAGTGACATTCAACTCATGGAACTCAAAGAGCAGACAGAATACTGTAATTACTTCTAAGAATAAACTATTTTAAAAAATCTGTTGCTATGAACTTAATTTCTACTGACTAATTACCTAATAATAATAAATATCTTAGCTCTAGACTGACACACATTTAATGTAGGCTAACATGAAAACAAACTCTAAATTAGTATGTTAGTGATTTATGTAAAATGGCCATAAGTCCTGTGAAGTTAAATATTTAGTTTTAAACCTTGAAAGCATGGCTCAGTGGTGCAAACCGCATCTACAATTCAAATGTTCACAACAGAATTAGGCTAAACCACAACACAATCCTGATTGTTGAAAGAAAAAAAAACAGCATGCTGGTTTGGTACATTTTGAAGCTAGGATGCTGGTTTGAGCTTGTTTACTCTAGTCCTTTGCTGGTTTTACGCTGTCTTTTGCTGTTCCTTTGATTGATACTGATCCTTGACCAGCACATGACCAAACAAGGACCAGGTTAAACCAGCAAAAGACCAGCTTATACCAGCTTCAAACATACCTAACCTGCTGGTTATTTCAACAGGGTTGGTTGGGCTACCATTGTCAAATACATAATTAAAATATTTAGAAATGTCCATCTGTTATTATTTTATCCATTTTAATGAGGTCTTTCGTTTTTTATATTGTGTATATTTGTCTGTTCTGTATTGTTAATAAGGTCAACACTTCAGGTCAACACTACCCTCTTGTGGTCATTTTGTTTATTTTTTACTTATTTACTTATATTGTGACTCAATGCTGTTTTTAAAATAGAGCAGAGCCCTAGCTGCGTATTTTATAGTGGTACAGAGCCAAAGTAGTGTAAAAAATCAACACATTCTTCTTCACAGTAACATACACTTTATTCATATCAAGTCTTTTTTGTTGTTTAATTTTTAAAGACAACATTAAATACAGAAGGCACTTACAAAAATGGTTAAATTATAGAAACATATTAACATGGGTTTAAAAATAATACGAAAAAAATGATAAGGACCAGAGATAGCGCCACATGGCAGCCTTGTACAGTACATATCAAGTAAAATCTACAGAACACTAATCTAAGTACAGTATAAAGAGGATTTATTGTTATTAGTTTAATGCCCCTACTAGGTTTTCATACATAATTTAATCGTTTGAAATACAGATAGCACATAACACAGTTGTTTTTGTCACTAGTAAGTGGTTCTTGTTTGTTGTGGTTTATTTTAAATGTTAGGCTTTGTGGTTTCTGCACCGAAGGAGTACTGGTACAGCTCGATCAAGCGGTTGGCCTCCCTCTGCCCTGACAACAAAGCACCATGGGTAGTGGAATAGTATTTTCTATGGGTGGCCTCCCCAGCAAACAATACCTGTAGAGGCTTTAGATAGAAGAAAAGAGAAGAACAACAAAAAGTTAGCTTGACCAAACATATGCCTTACAGCATTACAGCCCTGGGGCCCAGTAAGCTATTTTAAGCACAAGTCTCGGTCTTTCTGCTATAGAAAAGTGATTTAACAGTCTCAAGCCTCTTGTTCTTTTTGTGCAGTGTGCTCTGTGGGGTCAGGCTGTTCCTTTTAGACACGTAATTGGCCGGAGCATGTTTGTGTGTGTGTGTGTGTGTTCTGACTCAAATTTCAGTCTCAGTGCTGCACAGCTCAACATGACACATTTAAAAAACATCATGCAAGCAAGACTCCAGTCTGACTTAAGAGCAGTCATGGGAAATTTGAACAAGCCGTGTAAGTGGTTCTAAACAGGATTCAGAGGTCTTCAATAAAAACAATCAGAAACATGTATGATGCCTTGGAAGGACACTCACCGTTTTTGGTTTAATTGGCATATAAGCAAATGAAAAACAAAAATCATGATTTGCCAATTATGTGAATGTGCACCTATAAAGAGCAAAAAAACTCAAATATGCATTGCTGTTCCAAAAAGATACTGCACGAATTCTCATACTTAAATTACGTTAAGTGTGAGTGCCAATTATTTAGCATAGTTTGCTTTAATGATTTATACAACTTTGAAATTACCGGAGCCTTAGTGTTCTTAATATAAGGCAGGGGCTCAGCTAGCTTCTCCACATCTCTGCCGCTGGAGCCCACCCGAGTGAAGGAGTAAGAACCCCGGATATAGGGATTACTGCCCCACGAGGAGCGCAGGATCCGCCTTGGTTTTGGAATATTCTGGTTCCCTGTTAGAGACATCACATAATTAAACAAATAGAGTGATTTGCCAAACACTACTAATTGATTAAAAAAGGTTTAAATTGATCTTAAAGCTTGTTTTAAACCCAGCTATTCAAGACAATACTTGATACACTTGATTCCTTCTTTAAGTGTAATTTGATGTGCTGATCTATGTTTGTTTTGGTGGTGTGGTTTAAGTGGACACGGGAAGTTTATCTTAAGTCTGCTGTCAAATAATGACAGAAATTAGGGTACCTTTCAATTATCAGTGACAAGGTGTGACCAAATCCAATTTCAGCACACTAATTACTGTAAATAGACTGGGGCAGATGGGAAGGGAACCTGCTGTGCATCTGGATTAAAACAGACTGACCTAGTTAAGAGGAATGCCAATCTGTTGACATTACTTACAGTGAATGTGTGCATTGACCCTTATATCTAACTTGTGTTCTGTCATGAAAGGGTTACAGTGGAAGAGAAACCAGAGTTGTGTATACTACGATCTTTAACACAACCCTGTATGTTTACATTAGAGTCGTGACCTTTTCAGAGGTCCTTTTTCTTCCCTGATCTAACAGGCACATATGCATTCTTGTCACTGAGAAATATAATTTAGCATTAAAATAACCAGTTAAATGTGTATGTGACAAAACAAGCTGCTTGGTTGGCTGACAAACCTGATTGCATTCAATTCCTGAATCCCTAGACAAATCTCCTGTCAGCTGGAAATGATCTACTCTCTATAAGAGAGTAAATGCAGCTCTCTAAGAAGGTCAGAATGGGAGATTATATGAATTGTACAGAGAAGCTAAAATCATTTTGAAAACGGACATTAAAAATGTTCTTTGTGCTAATGACAGCAAAAACTGTCAGTGGGAAATGAACTGTGATTCAGTGACATAATGTAAGTATTACTGAGAATTAAGGGAGGTGTACATTTTAGTTTTTTCACACCCTGATAATAACGCAGTTTAAACAGGATAAAGTGTCACTCTTGGCACATGTGCTCACCTGTAAACTGACGCAGTAGTTCGGTGCATATCTCTGCCACAGTCTCGTCGTCACACCTTTCCATGCGCAGGGCTTCTTCTCCGCAGATCCAGCCACTCAGCATGTGGCCATACCGCTCGGGCGGATACAGAACATCAAAGCTGCAGATCTTTCGGTACCACAGCTCTTCTGGGTATGCCTGGTTCTCCAGTTGAGCCTCGTCCTCCCACACAAACTGAATGCTGTTGCACTCGGGACTCCAGAAGGGCTCTGCAAACTCCAGAAAGATCTTGTCGGTAGTACTAATGCCCAATTTCTGGATGGCCTGAGCCTTGTCTAGTGGCAGTCCAGGGGAGAAGAATGTCTCGTGAGCTTTCTTCAGGACCCCGAGAGAGGCCGTTACGATCACGTGGTCTGCCAGCAGACACTCGCCGTCTTCACACTCCACACAGACAGGAGAAGGGCTCGGTCGCTGGTCCTGGTTATGGTCAGCCTGGTCTACAATTTCCTCTGTATCATGGGAGCTGCAGTTCCAATGGATACGGTGGACAGGTTTGCTTAGGCGGACGACACGACTTGGGATGTCCTGAGCCAGGATCTCAATGATTTTAATGAAGCCAGCGGGAATGACATGGTGAGCACCAGGAATCTCGGTCCACTCACCAAACTCACTAAGAGACACTTCATCCATGCTGGGGGAACTGCTTTCACAGCTCTCCACCTGAGGCACAAAAAAGATGTTAATAAAAGAAGAAATTGTGCATCTTGGCATTAAAACTGAAGTCCACTGAGTTCGGTGCTGCCAAGTCTTCGGTTTTCCCACAGAACCGGACAACTTTAACACTGTTGCCGTGGGTTGTTTTTCATGTCTGCGGGTTAAAGTGACTCCAATTACCAGGGGAACCCTGCCAAAAAACATGTATTTTACCCACCGGAATGCAGTTTTTACCGTGGGACCCCCACTCGAAACACTTGTTTTGTATATCAATTGGATATGTTTTGTTGTAAAAATCTGGCAACCCTGAATGAGTCTGATAACGGGGCTATTCATGAATAGCTTCATTTGCTGTTGTTTTTACATTGTTTTCAAACAGTAAATGCTTGAACTGTACTAAACAAACCATTTACTCTAAGGTTACAGTTTCAGATTTTACTGCTGTAAACAAACACAGGCAGTCTAGCAGGCATGAGTGCTTTTTCTGGTCCTGCCCCTTCCTCCCATAACCTCTAGCATTACAGGATGACATTCAGTGTCTGTCCTACTCTTACCTCAGTAATCCAGAGCTTTCATTACTATCAGAATTTCTGTGAATAGCCTGAGTGAAAAACACTACTGTGTGACGTTTAGAAAGGGTTTTATTTATTCCATGGATCGTAAAAAAGCCCATTGTGAGTCTAGTTCAAAGTGTGAGAAATGTTTAAAACAGTATTGTGATATGAAGCCACACCTATGTGGGCGGATATCTACAGTTTTGTATGTCGCAAGAGAAACTCTGCTGCAATAAAGTGGGAAGTGTGTATGGCATTGACGTCACTGTTGTCTTACAAAGGTGAGGATGCATGCAATGTTTTTGATGTTGTCAGTGATTTGCAGTAAATCTATGCACAACGGGAACTCGTGCTATTTCCGGTTGTGGTTTGTTAGGGAGATGACAAACACGACGCCACACCTAACATTTCAAAATCAGGTCTATAGAGATATATATTGATTTATTACTATCCTGTGGCTGAACAAATCTCAGAGCACTGCTCACCTTGAGGTACTGTTGTAGCATAGATAACTTGAGTTTCTTGGTGCTTTCTGAGTCGTAGGGATCGAGCATGATCTTCTTGCGCACAACATCTCGTGTGAAGATCCCAACACTGTTTTGACTCTCAGCTCCCACAGGCTTTCCATTCTGGAAGAACTCCTGAGTCAGCTCGTACACCTGCACAAAGAAGGTTGTTAAACAACGGTAAGAGATCGTAGAGTTATCAGATCATGAAGCTATTCTTACCACAAACAAGAGTTTAATTGTGTTAGTTATTGAGGTAGAGGGACAGAGAAGCTCACCCTGAGAACAACAGCTACAACACAACCACAAAACACATGACTTTTATGGCAGCTGCGAGCTTGAAGTGAAAAATGCTTCTCAGACAAAAAAAAAAAAAACATGTGCGTTGCAGTTTGTTCAGCAGATAGAAGCAAATTAACAGTTAGGAGCAGCTATGAAGTTATGTTGAGCGGATCTATTAAGCTACTGTAGAAAACTGCTGAGATTCTCTAGACTGGTTCAGGTAGAGTGAGGCCATTAATGAACAAAGTCTGTACAATAGAATTTCCAACTGGGAATACAAATGGCTGAAGCCCTGTTTCTACCTGACATTAAGATGTGTTTAAGAAACCTCACATGGAGGTAGTCAAAAACACATTTGTACTGGAAATGCTATCTTTAGCTGCCTACTATAGATGGAAAGAGAAATGCATCGCGGCTGACCATTCATGATTGGATCACCAAAACACTTCTTAATACCAGGTGAAAACATGGCAATGCTGCATCAGTTTATTTAATCCACAAGCACCAAAAGCAAACTCTTCCATCACCTCTTTGTACAGGTCACTGAACTCCTCCACCAGATCTTTCGGGATTCGCTTGCCATTGTTGGTCTGATAGTGGGCCACACCATTCTTGGCATAGAGGCTGATGCGACCCACACTCCTTTCCTCCTCTGTGGTGTGCTCCAGCAGCCCATTGTCCTCAGCCAGGTGGTAGACGGGGTTCCCATTTGCCCCATGGATCCAGGTTGCTCCAAGTTCCAAAGTGGTTTTACCTGTAGAGGAACGGAGATGAGGCACCTTGAAAAGACACGTCTTTTGATCCAAGAGGGTTAAGGATAAAGTAATAAAAATGTTGCTATCATGAGAAGACTGTTGTCTTACCGTGCTGAATGCTTTGCACTCTGCCTCCGATACGGTCTGAGGCTTCTAGCACTGTGACATTGGTGAAGCCGTTCTCCAAAAGGGTTTTGGTGGTGGCAAGGCCGGCCAAGCCCGCGCCAATTACTACTATTCGCGGTTGTCGATGTCTCTGTAAGGCACTACTAAGAGGATCATCAGTGCTGTCTGAAGATATTTCACAACTTTGCATGCCGTCCAAACTCTTCTTCTAGGGAATCTAGGAAAGGGTGAGATGGGGAGAAGCTATGAGAGTAAATACCAAGCCTTCCAGCAAGACTAATAATAGGGATTATTCACAAAAAGGAGAAAAAAAACACATCAAAGATACAGCTCTTCCACCAACTTCCACCATGTGGTTTGTAGGAATGATTGCAACACAGTCTCTTTTCAAACCATTACCCTAAATGACACCTATATAAATAAGATTTCTTATCTCCAGCCTCATTTTGAGAGTGTTTATATCATCACTGCAGTGCTGAACAAAAATACAGAGAAAGCAAAAGGGCCAGTGAAGTGTGCATTTGTGTCCTCAGATGGGTGAAGGCTTAAAACGAGAGTCAGCGTTGAAAACAACTTGCAACAATTTAATAAAAAAGTAAAATATGTCATCATACAGAGTCCATTACACTAGTGAATGGAAAAAGACTGCATGTGGCTGTGAAAATAAGTACACTGTAATAGCTACAAGGAAATAAGGTCTTCACATAAACACACCAGCTTATGTGTGTGACAGCTACAAGGAAAAGATGCACCTGATGTTGGAGAGACCTCATAAAAGAAATGTATCAAGGACCTCAAAAGGGAGTGTTGTTATGGATACAGGATGTTATTATAGTGGACTAAATATTTCCTTTCATCAAAGTGAAATGACAATGTTCTTTTCTTTATGCACACACTTCATATTGGTTATCATTGTTATTATACCACATACACATAGCCATGCATATGCAACAAGGAAGAGATGGAAAATGTGAATGAATATGATTTAAATGAATGAGGTTGTGACCACTCTGCTCTCAGTACAAACCACAATAACCTCCTGTTGGGAGTTTGCACAAGCCAAATTCATTAACACAGTTAGTTATCAGACTGTGGAGAGGACAGAAGGGCCTTCCTGTGGCTTCTCTGATGCACACTGACAATCAGAGCATTTATTATAATTAGTAAAAGGAGCTTGGTGGCCACATTGCATCTGCTATGGCATGAATTTACTCATTACTAATTCGTACATATTTTATGAGGTGACTAATTCATACAAATGTGTATGTTTCTGTATGATTTGTCTAAAACCCCAGTGATGGGTAGGTTAAGGGGCCAAGGTTAGATGTAGGCCATTCGTAAAAATTCATTAGCAATTAGCAACTTGTGAAATATGTAGGCTATGATTTAGCAAATTTATGTGAATTCGGGCCGTTTTTTTCCTTCTTGAGAATATGACTCAAACTGAAGTCTTTCCAGATGCTGAAAAAATTAACATTAATGCTTTAAGAAGTTAGACCACTTCTGTAATTTTTATCTTAAGCAGAGGAAATCGCAACTAAAGCAGCTCTTTGGTTAGTGCCAACAGTGAAAGTGAGAAGTGCCTGATACTTGGATTAATGCTTGTCTACTGAATGGGTCACATTAGCAAACTAAGCTTGAACTGAGAGAAGCAGTTTATAAACTCCTATGGAAAGGATGCTCTACAGTGAAGTGGAGAGGTTCTTTGATGAGGTCCTGAAACGAAAGGTCCTGGATAAACTCAACTGCAACTTAAGGTCCTAACCCCACCATTCAATCTCATGCTGGTGAACCAGAGTCTATGTGCAGTGTTTTACAGACACACGTCTCTGATATAACCAGTGCTCTTTTAGATCACGAAGCAGATCAGAAGTTCCTGAAGGCAGTATAAACAGTTGCACCAAATAAAACATAACTACAGACATTTGCCTTTTTTCAACACAGTGGTTATGGTTGAGAGGGTTTGTGTATGAAACACTGTATGCATGAACAAGTTCTTGCCTTGTGGTACATCTGGTTTCAAGGCAGGAGCAGAAGGTCAAGTTAGGATGAGGCCATAGCTAAAAATTAGATGTAGTGTGTTTATAAGGCATGCTTTCCATTGTTCCAGTCCACTGATCCTACATTAGATGGCCCATATAAGGCTGTCCTTCAAACTTTTTTAAAACAAATACTTAGGTTCCCAGCATCTACTGGAAGTTTTGATAACTGGGACATTTTAGCCCTTTTCTACCAACAGTTTACCGGTGACCAATTTACAACACAAAAAACTGCTGAAGTTTCCAGAACAACAAAAGTGGCACAAAATGAAAATAAACTGATGCAAAGACATTGACATAAAGAGAAGTAACACTTGCATTTTGAAATTCTCCTGTTTTCAAAACTACTCTTACATCACTGTGGCTTGCATATTTTTTTTTTTCCTTTTAAGTGGACTTTATAGGTGTTATCCCTGATAATAACACAACGTCCCGGCACTTCACTTGCCACAGATTAAGGGCGGGCTTTGGGGGACACATACACTCTTCACACACACACACACACACACACACACACACACTCCAACTCATTGTAGGACAAAGGATGTATATAAGCATTGTGCAGTTTTCCCCTCATCCCTTCCCATATTATCATCATGTTTTCTTTTCAAAGCAGACTCTGAACTGTTATACAGACCCACATTTCAGACTTACAGTACAGTCCAAACAAAGGAAATAAAACAGGACAGGAACTATCTATTTGAAGAAGATAACCTTCACAAAGCCGGCAGAGAAATATTTTCCTGGTGGGATACAATCTTGTAGCTACAGGAAAGGAATTCAATCTAGACAAATGTATCTAGATTAGCCTGTTATTATGCAATTTTTTAAATCAATAAATCTTTTTTTAAAAGTAACTCTATGCATAAAATCCCGAAGCACTGGGTCATTTGAGTTGAGATAAGCGAAGTTTGGCTGCTGATAAAGTAGCAGCACAAAGTGCGTTCAGTAGACTCAGCGCTGCCACGTAACTACATACTGTCACGGGCCAGTGGCCTCCAGTGATAAGAAAATAAACGTCAGCTTATAATATTTACCAAATATAATTTTCATAAAATAAACCTTTTACTGTACCTTTTCCAGGTAAAGTAAACATAAAATCATACTGTATGTGTCCTAATACAACAGCGCATTATTAGAAGCGCCTCAATACAAACTGAATTGTAACAGACAACGCACTGTGCTTTCGAGAAAGATAACGGAAAAAGACGGAGAAACACCTTCTGTCCGAAATGAAAACACTGTTTTTGTTTACGATTTTGTTTTTGTTTATTCGCCGTTTCTCCGTTAACAACCTACATCATTAAAACGCGCAGTACCGGAGCTGCGAAAACACACATCATCGTTTAATATTCATCTGTGTAGTATGGCCTTTACCTGACTTTGTCGTCTTCAGCGTAAAGCGAAGAGCGGTCCTCTGCTCTTTGTATATTCGCAGGCAGCGTCTCGCTTTGTATTTATGTGTCTTGAAACCAGAAGCAGCCAGTTTAGCCGATGCCGCTGCCTCCTCGCTGAATAAATATGAGGAACCGTGACGTACCGCCACGAAACCAACACCGGCTCGAGCGAGTCTTGGCGTGACTCACTGTTTGTCACAGGGGCGTTCGAACTAAAAGCAAAGCCCACCCCTCTCGTAGTACTAATGAGAGAGTAGAGCTTGTTTTGTTCAGTCTTCTTAGATTACGGCGAACCTAAGCAAGCAAACGAATAAATGGACCAAATCAATAAACCGATATTTCAAATTAAGTGTTTACACACTAGGCTATATAATTACTTTCGAGTCGTTATAGCAATAGGCTATACTGCATATTAAGTGTTAGGGTCTACGTGAATTGATGACAAGACGCTCTTTATTCAGGATTTTAAAAAATGGCATTAATAGAAATTAATAGATATATAGTCCACTAAGAGGGACATGTTTTTTTTGGTTTGTGAATTTTAATTTTTTTGTGGAGCTAATAACAAAAATATCAAAATATAATCACATTTGTAATATATATATATATATTTAATACAAACATTTATTTATTAGGCTACAACATTATATATATATATATATATATATATATATATATATATA
>JAUYWG010000001.1:1176795-1187080 GCA_034779775.1 Enteromius afrohamiltoni
GCTACTTGTCCCAACTTTTTTGGGATTTGTTGACACTGTGAAATTTGGAATCAACATATTTTTCCTTTAAAATTATACATTTTAATTAAACTTTTGAGCTGTCATCTATGTTCTATTATAAATAAAATATTGACATTTGCCATCTCCACACCATTGCATTCATTTTTTTTTCACAATTTGTTTAGTGTCCCAACTTTTTTGGAATCCGGTTTGTAGATTGTACGAGCATCTACAAGAGACTAAACCAAGCAAAACCATTGCAACCATTCAGAACCAGCTAGAAATCAGCTGCATGTCTAAGAATCCTAATACATTCAAACTTTGAGCTTTTATGTTAAAACATCAAATTTAAAACATCAAACTGAATCTTATAGCCCATGTATATAATTTGAGAATCTCTCTCTCTCTCTCTCTCTCTCTCTCTCTCTCTCTCTTTCTACAAATTTCCAATTAAAACTGTTATGAATGTGAATTCATATACAAATATATATCATAAAACTGTCTGCCATTATTTTTAACTAGCTCTACCAACATTTTGACAGTTAGCTGGTTCCGTTTATTACACTGCTAATCTGACCAGATTATTTGAACGTGATATATTGATTAGAGCTGACATAGCACCAGCACTGGAACTTTAAGGAAATAACACTAAACTGAAACCCTAGTAATTTCCCGCAAGAGAGCGCAAGAATGACTTTGGTATGATAGGAAAGTAGCGCCATCATGAGGAAGCATAATTATTTGACCGCTGAAAGCAGGGATTAACTGTAAAATATATATTTTTTCTTTTGTTTTGTTTTTAACTAAAATTTAATTAATAAAAATAACAATAATAATAATCTATTGAATTTCACAAAAAAGTAATTACATTTTGTTAAATATATGTAAAAATAGCAACATAACATTAATAAATGTATATTAAATATGATTATGGATTATGATTCCTAAACTCGGGAACCTTAACAAATAATCGAATACATAATATAAATAGAATACAAATAATAATTTAAGGTACTATGGAAATACAAATTCATATCAGTGGATGATAATCCAATCCAATATTCTTCCCATACCATTACATGCATAGCTAAAGGGATGTAGCCTATAATGTACTGTGTGTTCTGGGGTGGTGGGAATCATTTGATTATAATGCCATCTAGTTTTAGGTCAAAAGAAGCTCATAGTCAGGAGAATTTTGTCTTATTGGTACTTTTATTATGGTAAAAGTAAGATGATCCTAAACTCATGTTGTTTCAAATCTAGGGGGTATAGGGAATTAGTTAAAATATTCAAAATAAATAGAATTTGTGTATTTTTCAACATTGTAAGATTTTTATTTATATAATTTACTATGCATAGTGTTACACAGAGTTCTGTTAGAACATTGATAGTGATTTGGTTATATAAACACATTTGGTCTTAAATATATTGTTATGATTTAAAAAATTGGCATAGACTGTATGTGTGTTTTTTTTTCTTCTTCATGGAACTAAAGTGCATAAAGTGTAAATAAGTTTAACATTACCAACATTGCCCATTAAAATGAAATGTGTAATATTAAATAAATTAATTATTTGGAAATTCAAAAATATAACATGCAAGAAATAGTAAATACATTTTTTTTCATTCATTAAACTGAAAATAAATTACAGTAATCACAATTTAAGATCCTGTATGTCCAGCAATACAGGCAAAAGAAAATAAATAGTATATTATAAAGACAGCATAATTATTATAGAA
Source organism: Enteromius afrohamiltoni (assembly GCA_034779775.1). Classification (NCBI taxonomy): domain Eukaryota; kingdom Metazoa; phylum Chordata; class Actinopteri; order Cypriniformes; family Cyprinidae; genus Enteromius; species Enteromius afrohamiltoni. Next base: position 1,178,536 of record JAUYWG010000001.1, read on the forward strand.
AGTTCAATGTAAACTTTAAAATACCACCATAATAATTTGGATTAATAACACAAGTAATTAGTCATTAGTGTTTTCCAGACGTGTCTCAGGTTCTCTAGAAAAGGTTGTTTCGAGTAGCGTGTTGTACATTGTATGACCGTCTTCTGGACCACCGTCTTCTTATCGCTGTACAGCAACCACAGAGCAAACACTGAGGACAGAGGGAGAATCTATTTAGAGTGGAATTAACTTTCATGACATTCATAGGTTTCAGGTAAATTATTATCAAATGCATATCATATTCTTGTTATCAGTAACCAATTAAAATATAATATGCATATTTGTTATTAAATCTTTATGCAACTTACACAAAGGAGAATCCAGCAAGGTACAAGGATGATGGCAATTGCACAGGGAACAATAATGGCCACAACCCATGCAGCACTAGTGCTGTTGTTTGTGATTGTAGTGCTCAGCACTGTGGAGTAAAAGGTGGTTCTTGTTGCTGCAGGTGTAGTTGTGGTAATAGCTTCTGTAGATGACAAAGTGTAAAATTTAAAAATAAAATATTTCTCAAATTAATAATAGTAACATTTACGTGCAGAAGAACATACCATTATTAACCACAATAAGTGCAAAGAGAAAGGCACTGGGTTTCTGGATGTCGCTTTCAGAGAAAACATAGTGTACATCAGCTTGAATAGTGGTGGAATTACCCCTGTGGAGAAATTAAAATACACATTTATGCAAATTAACCCTTCAAAAAGATTTTAGTATTTTATTTCCTTTACTTCTCATTTAAACACATTTAAAATAGATGCCTTAGAATCATTTGACATTCTTTTGTCTAATAAAATGTCAAATCTTACGTGAAATTGGCATCTTTGAACACAAAAGGAGTGGTAGTGGGCTCAGTTAGGATTTCATTCAGCTAAAAAGGTCAGCAATAAAAAAAAAATTATATTAATAGTTCAAGTTTATACAATTTGAGCTTAATAGCTAAGCTTAATCAAAATCAAAGCTTAATAAAAATGTGGGCATTTTAAATACAAATCAGACCAGACTCACCAATTTATTTATAGAGTCCTGGATTAATTTATATGTGGTATCCCTGAGTTCAAGTTTCTCAGACATGGTAACATTGTTGATTTCAAATCCAAAATTCAGGGCATATGACTTATCAGACATTTCTTAAAAAAAAAAAGTTAATTAATAATAATAAAACATATTAACTGATACTGTATGCATAGATATTATTACTGACATTTGTTTACTGCTGATTAGACAGAGAAGAGAAAACTCACTTGTGTAAGTGACATTCGCAAAGCTCACAGGAGAACCCAAGCTTTGTGCCCTTAGTTCTCGTTTAGTTCTGAAACGTGCGGAAAGCAGATTTGTAGCCAAATCTAATATTTTAGCCTCACTTGGTATAGGACCACGTGTGACAAATATGAGCCGAATGTAAATTATCACCCTTCCAATCCTGAAAAAGAAGGTAAATAAGATTAAGGGTGAGGGAAATTATAAATAAAATGGTTACCTTTTACACAATACACTTTATTCTTATATTTTAGGCTTACACATTTAGTGCCTCTACAGGTTTTTGAGTAGTTTTATTCACTGTTGGAGCTGGAGTTGTTAGGCCTGTAGTGCAAAACAATATTTTAGTAGATTTAAGGAGAAGAATAATTAGTAAAAATAATATGGTCTATTTAAAACATGAAATAGTAAATACTGTTAACGTGTCATATACAGTATAGAATTAATTCATCTCTATAATATGGAAAGAACACATACTATTCATAACGTTGAGAAGTTCTCTGAGAAAGCCACTGGGTGACTTGATGTCTTGTTGCCGAAAAATATAATCCATATTAGCAATGACCTCCATGGAATTTTTTCTAAGGTGATTAAAAACAGATTTTCTAAACTCAAAGCCACATTATTGCTCAGATTAAAGTATAAAACAAAAAGTCATTACTTACGTAAAATTGGCTTTGTTGAAATCAACAGAAGTGTCAGAGTCACTTAGGATTTGATTCAGCTAAGGAATTTATCAATAAACACAGATTAATCATTTTATGGTCATATTATAAGGTTGATATGTATTTATACATTTCTTTCTAAAACACTCTGAAACCCACCTTTCTTTTGATGTAGTTTTGAATGAATGTGTAGTTGCCATCACCAACTTCCAGCTTCTCTTCCATTGATGGACTGTTGATCTCAAATCCAAATTTGAGGGCAAATGAATTATCAGCAATTTCTTAATAAGAACACAGCATATGACACTAATTAGTTGATTATACACATTAAGTGGTGAATTCTCATACTTAATCCACCTGCTCAAAGCGTAAAACAGATATATCAACTAGCCAGGAATAATTAAAAAGTGAGAAATAAGGAGATAAGAAAAATCATAATGAACTATAAAAACATTAAACATTATGATGAATTAAACTCTGTTACAAAATCTCTGCTATGTGAAACTTAGTTTACTTTTAAAAGTTATATTCAAAGCAAGCAAATCTAAACAGAGATCATTTAAAGGAGAACAACTCACTCTCAAAAGTGACATTCACATAGCTCACAGGATCTTGAGACCTGAGACTTGGGGTCAGAAATAAGTTGACCAGATTTTGAACATGACTCTCACTTGGTAGTGGGCCCCGTGTGATAAAAATCAGCCGAATGTAAAAAAATACTCTCTCAATCCTGAAAAAAAAAAAGATAATAATAACAATACAGTAAGTGCAGACAGGTAATTTAAACAATCGCCTTTGAATAAGACTGGTTATTTTGCTTACAAAATTGTAGTTTTATTTGTGGTTTTAATTGAGTTGGGTGTTGCAAGGGTTGTTGGTATTAAGCCTGTAAAAAAATTGATTACTGGATGAGAAACACATGGTCAATTATACAGTGAAAATGGCATGAACCGCTATGACATACATATTGTTTTATTATATAATTATAATTGACGTACTGCTCTGTAAATTAAGCTCCTTTAAGAAAATGATAGGTTGGTCTTTGTTGGTAAAAATGTATTCCATACTGCCCTCAATGTGGTTTTCTGTGCACCTAGAAGGGAGGGAAATATTTATGTTTGTTTATATTTAAAGATGCAGAATTATGACTGTATATATTAAAAGATAGAATGGCTAAAAATTATATCTGAAATAGAAGTCTGTTTGCATATTTATAATTGGAAGATATTAGCTTCAGTCAACTTTGGCAAAACAGCTGAAGTATTTTCAAGTTTGATTATTTTATTATACAAAAATGCTACAGTGAATTAACAATATGAATATAAATTATTAGAAAATGAAGTAATCTTACGTGAATTCTGAGGATTTGGCTTCAAGGTCCTGATTGCCAGGTTCATTCAGAAGTGTGTTCAACTGCAGAGTAATATCAAGATATATTCATAAACGTCAAGCTTTGCATTTAAACCAAACTTACAGTATATATAACTATACTTATCTATATACAGTATTTTAACTACTTATACTTACCACATTATTGATAGCATTCTGCAAGTGCTGATAGGTGCTGTTCTTTAGCTTAGGGTCCTTTGGTATACTAATGTTAATCAGGTTAAATGTAAAGATGATTGCATAGGAGGTCTCTGAGATATCTGTTTAATGGAAAATATATGGATTGTATTTTGGCTTTACATTCACATTGTAGTCTGCACATTTATATTTCATTTCATTTTAGAACATTGAAACTTACTCTTATAGATGACATTCAGCACCTGCACTGATTTGTTGAGCTGTGAATCTTTGGATTTCAGAAGAGTGTTGATAACACTGAGAGCCTGAGTTTCACTGGGGACTGGAGATGAGGAGTTGAACAGCAGTTTGCTTGTAACCAGTGCTGAACCAGTTATGTTCATTAAAGGTAAGCTTGTTATGCTAGGGACTGTTGTAGAAACTGGGAGGTGTATTGTAGAATTATTTTCCATTTGAGAACTAGTAAAAGTTGTTGTTGTAAATGATGAAAATGTAGATGTAGCTTCTAATGTGCCTGCAGTCGTTGAAACTTCAGTGATTTCAGGAATAACTGTGATTGCTTGATCAGTTTTGGCAGTTTGTGTTGTCATTGACTCTTCCACCAATGTTGCTGAGGAGAAGATTCTTCTTGTAATTGCTGCACTACTAGTTGTTGTGATTTTAGAATTAGTTGTGGTTGTTGAATGAGTAATATCTGTTTTATTTAACACACCAGGTGTAGTAGTTTTCATCTCAGACATTGTACTTGTTGGATGAATTTTTATGGATGATGTTGTTATTGGCTTATCCACCAAAGTTGGAGAGTTTGTGGTGCTTGTTGGGGTTAAAGTTGTAGATTTTACACCAATATTAATTTCAGGCATAGTTGTAGTTTCTGGATGAGTAGTGGTGTTTGGTGTGATAGTTAAAGATGTTGGTGGGGCTGTTGTGGTTTTAAGTCCCAAGATTATAGTTGTCTCACCTATAGAAGCTGTTGGAAGTGTACTTGTGCCAGCTAAAGTTGTTGTTTTTGAACCGGAAGTTGTTACTGGAAGTACTGCTGTTCTTTCAGACAGAGCTTTGGCTGTTGATTCAGTTATCGAAAAAGGTGCTGAAGATGGGAATGATGAAGTGGTACTTGTACTGGTGACATTTGTTGTAGCAACAGTTGTGGTTTCAGGCACAGGTGTTGCTGTATCAGTTGTTGACGATGGTCCTATATTTGAGGGTGCTGGATTGGTGGCTAAAGTTGTAGTTGTCTCAGTAGCTGTAACTGGAAGGGTTGTTGTGGTTTCAGCCATAGTAGTTGTTGTAAGATTGTTTGTTGGTCTTCCTGCAGTTTCAGGAAAACTTGTGGTTACTGCAATATTTGTCAATGTTGTTGTTATATTTGAGGATGTTGAAGGGGTGGCTGTAGCAGTCAAAGTATGTGCTACGTTTAAGGATATTGGAGATGTGCCCAAAGTTGTTATTGTCTCACCAGTAGCTGCATTTGGAAGAGCTGTTGTGGTTTCCGCCACAGTAATTTCTGTAAGATTGTTTGTGGTTGTTGAAAACAAAATTGTTGTTGCACCAATAGTCGTTGTTGGAAGTACTGTTGTAGATTCAGGCATATCTATGTATGTTATTGAGGATGGTGCTACAGTTGAGGAAGGGCTATTTGTGTTGACCAAATGTGTTGTTGTTTTGGAGTCACGTTTAGTTGTCGTTTTGGCATCAGTAATTGTGGTGGTTTCATTCATAGTTGTAGTTGTTGCATAAGTTGCTGACAGTAGTGCTACATTAGTGCTTGCCGTTGCAAAGGTTCTTGTGGTAGCCAAGGTTTTTGTTATTGAATCCACATTTGTTGTGCTTAAAGGCATAGTTGCGGTTGCTGCATCAGTTCTACTGGTTGGTTTTGTAGTTAAAAGTGATGTAGTAGCCAACGTTGATTCACCAATAGTTTTTGGAAGTGTTGTGATTTTAGTGGTTTTAGAAGCCAAAGTTGCAATTGCTGTTGGAATTTTAGCTACAGTAGTTGTTTCAGGATTATTTGGATTTGTGGAAAACAAAGTTGTAGTGGTTGCTGTTTCAGTTGTTGGTGTTGATACTGTATCTGAGGATGTTGGAGAGGGAGTTGTGTTAATCAAAGCTGTTGTATCGATAGTTGTTTCAGTGTAAGTTATGGTTGATGTGTCAGATGTTGTTGACATCGGTACAACAGTTGATGAAATAGGAATGTTGGTTGTGGCTGCTAAAGTTGTTGAAGCATGAGTAGTCCATGTGGTTTCAGAGAGAGTTGTGGTTTTTGTGTCAGTTGTTGTTGAAGTCGGTGCAATAGTTGATGATGTAGAAATATAAGTTGTGACAGCCAAAGTTGTTGATGCTTCAAAAGTCCCTGTGGTCTCAGGCAGAGTTGTGGTTGATGCATGAGATGTCGTTGACGTCAGCACAACAGTTGATGATGTAGAAATGTTAGATGTTGGAGCAAAAGTTTCTGATGCATGAGAAGTCACTGCGGTGTCAGGCGGAGTTCTGGTTGATACATCAGATGTAGTAGATGTTGGTGCCACATTTACGGATGTAGGAATAGTGCTTGTGGCAGCCAAAGTAGTTGATACATCTGTAGTTGCTATAGTGTCAGGCAGAGTCATGGTGGATGAATCAGATCTGGATGCTAGAAGGGTGGTTGTGAAATCCAAAGTTGTTGTTGCATCACTTGATTTTGTGGTGTCGGGCAAATTTGTGGTTGATGCATCAGATGTTATAGATGTTGGTGCCACAGTTAAGGGTGAAGGAATAGTGCTTGTGGCAGCCAAAGTTGTTGATGCATCTCTAGTCATTGTGGTCTCAGGCAGAGTCATGGTTGATGCATCAGATCTTGATGCTAGAAGGGTGGTTGTGAAATGCAAAGTTGTTGTTACATCACGTGATTTTGTGGTGTCAGGCAAAGTTGTGGTTGATGCATCAGATGTTATAGACGATGCTGCCACAGTTGAGGCTGTAGGGATAGTGCTTGTGGCAACCAAAGTTGTGGATGCCTCAGTAGTCACTGTGGTGTCAGGCAGAGTTGTGGTTGATGCATCAGATCTTGATGCTAGAAGGGTGGTCGTGGAATCCATACTTGTGGTTGATGCATCAGATGTTGTTGACGTCGGTGCCCCAAATGATGATGTAGGAATGTTGGTTGTGGCAGCCAAAGTTGTTGATCTTTCAATAGTCCCTGTGGTGTTAGGAAGAGTTGTGGTTGATGCATCAGATGTTGTCACTGTAGTGTCAGGCAGAGATGTGGGTGATACATCAGACCTTGTAGATGTTGGTAACACAGTTGATGACGTTTGTGCCACAGTTGATGATGTAAGGATTTTGGTTCTGGGAGCAAAAGTTGTTGAAGCATGAGTAGTCACTGTAGTGTCAGGCAGAGTTGTCTGAGATGCATCAGGTGTTACAGATGTTGGTGCCTCAGTTGATTTTGTAGGAATATTGCTTGTGACAGCTAAAGTAGTTGATACATCTGTAGTTGCTGTAGTGTCAGGTAGCGTGGTGGTTGAGGCATCAGATGTTATAGATGTTGGTGCCACAGTTGAGGTTGAAGGAATAGTGCTTGTGGCAGCCAAAGTTGTTGATGCATCTCTAGTCATTGTGGTCTCAGGCAGAGTCATGGTTGATGCATCAGATCTTGATGCTAGAAGGGTGGTTGTGAAATGCAAAGTTGTTGTTACATCACGTGATTTTGTGGTGTCAGGCAAAGTTGTGGTTGATGCATCAGATGTTATAGACGATGCTGCCACAGTTGAGGCTGTAGGGATAGTGCTTGTGGCAACCAAAGTTGTGGATGCCTCAGTAGTCACTGTGGTGTCAGGCAGAGTTGTGGTTGATGCATCAGATCTTGATGCTAGAAGGGTGGTCGTGGAATCCAAAGTACTTGTTAAGTCACTAGATTTTGTGGTGTCAGTTATACTTGTTGTTTCTGCATTAGTTGATGATGTTGGTGTAGTACTTGTGGCAGCCAAAGTTGTTGATGCTTCAATAGTCCCTGTGGTCTTAGGCAGAGTTGTGGTTGATGCATCAGATGTTGCTGATGTCGGTGCCACAGTTGATTTTGTAGGAATATTGCTTGTGGCAGCCAAATTAGTTGATACATCTGTAGTTGCTGAAGTGTCATGCAGAGCTGTGGTTGATGCATAAGTTCTTGATGTTAGAGGGGTTGTTGTGAAATCCAAAGTTGTTGTTGCGTCACTTGATTTTGTGGTGTCAGGCATACTCGTAGTTGATGCATCAGATGCTGTTGAGGTTGGTGCCACAGTTGATGATGTTGGAATGTTGCTTGTGGCAGCCAAAGTTGTTGATGCCTCGGTGGTTACTGTGGTGTTAGGCACGATTGTGGTTGTTGTATCAGCTGTTGATTTTAAAAGGGTGGTCATGGAATCCAAAGTACTTGTGGAGTCAGCAGATTTTGTGGTGTCATGCTTAATTGTTGTTTCTGCATTAGTTGGTGATGTTGGTGTAGTACTTGAGGAAGCCAAAGTTGTTTTTGAATGTGTAGTTGCTGAAGTGTCAGGCAGAGCTGTGGTTGACGCATGAGATGTTAATGACGTCAGCGCAATAGTTGGTGATGTAGGGATGTTAGTTGTGGAAGCAAAAGTGGTTGATGCATGAGTAGTTGCTGTGGTGTCAGGCGGAGTTTTGATGGATGCATCAGATGTTGTTGACGTCAGTGCCACAGTTGATGATGTAGGAATGTAGGTTGAGGGAGCCAAAGTAGTTGATACATGTCTAGTTGCAGTAGTGTCAGGCAGAGTGGTGGTTGATACATCAGACGTTGTAGATGTTGGTGCCACAGTTGAAGATGTAGGACTGCTGCTTGTGGTAGCCAAAGTTGTGGATGCATGAGTAGTCACTGTGGTTTCAGGCAGAGTTGTCTGAGATGCATCAGGTGTTATAGATGTTGATGCCACAGTTGATGTTGTAGGAATATTGCTTGTGGCAACCAAAGTTGTTGATACATCTGTAGTTGCGGAAGTGTCATGCAGTGTTGTGGTTGATGCTAGAGGGGATGTTGTAGAGTCTAAAGTTGCTGTAGGAATATTGCTTGT
>JAUYWG010000001.1:1187180-1212607 GCA_034779775.1 Enteromius afrohamiltoni
GCTTTCTTCTCACTGTTTTTACACCAGTGGGCCCAATTTTTTAATCTCGCCTAGGGCCCCACAACCCTTCGGGCCGGAACTGTAGGTGACCTTAAATTAAATGAACTGTAAACATCATAAAATCAATTATTTTATTGATGATGAACAGTAAGTATTATGCAAACAGTTTTCATAAAAAGTGTGTTTTCCCCAGAGTCCCAATTTGCTACTTGTTGTGCTTGGTCCCCGAAGAGGCAGGTCTCCTTCATGATCACTGAGTGACATTTTATTTATCAAACATTGTTTTGTTTCTACATGTCTCTGTGTCTCCAAGTGGCTCATTATCAGATGAGTTGTGGCAAACAAAGATGCCACCCTAAAGCAAAAACACTTTCAATCAAAGATGATGCAACTCTTGCTACATTGGTTGGTCATTTTTAGACATTAATAGTAAAGTAGCTGACATGTATTTGATTTTCATGCACTAATGAAAGAAAAAAAGGTATATAGAGAATCATGAAGTTCCACTAAAACCATGCAAAATGCTTTTAAATTACACTTAAAGAAAGCTGATCTCCTTTGTGATACAAGTCATCATCTCCATGTCTGTGAATGTGCAAAAGAAAGCAACCTATTAGTCATCTGTGACTGTAGATCCGAAACTCTTCAATTCCATTACTTACCTGCACTGTAAATCGTAATAAGTTCAGTTTACTTAGAAAAACTTTGGAAACCGATTGCCTTATTTTTGCAAAGCAAACTTAACAAGAAAACTGAAGTTAACTTAATAATTAGCTGCAAGTAAAGAAAACAAACACAACCTAAGTTAGTTGAACATAAATTCTAGTTAACATACTCTAGAATATTTATTAAACTTACTTAGGATTTAATAGTAAGACTTTATTTAATTAATTTATAGTAACTAAAAAAACAACTGTTTGGTGTACTTGATCTTTTAATTTAAGTTTACTCACTGACTTTGTATAGCTACTCATAGACTCCCAGAGTGCATTATAGCAGAAGAAATTACACAATTCCTTTGTTTTACAGTTGTTGTGTTAATTTGCAAATTTAATTTGTTGTCTTGTATCAGTAGTAACACAATAAGAAGAGCAAATAAAAATTGTTATAAAATTAATGAATTAATTTAATTAATTGAAGTGAATTTAATTTAATTGTTACTATTGTTGTGATTCGCAGACTGAATGATGAAGTCAGTGTGTGATTTCAGCAATTTACCACAATAATTCAAATTTTATATCATCCAAATTCTCATGGGACTTATGAATAAAATCAAAAGTGTAATAGAACTTTAGAGTTTATGAAACCCAAAAAGAACACTTGAGAAAAACCACTATAACAAAATAACTATATAGTATAGTGATAGATCAGCTATTTAAAGCAAACTATTTATTACATTTCTTCCATTTAAACCAAATATCTCTGATTTCATGTTGCATTACTGCTTTAATTGGAACAAAGTTTATGTAGATGTAGACAAAGGTCTAAGTGTCCAACCAAAGGAAACGCTAATCACTATAATGGTAAGTAAAAAATAAAAAAATAAATAAAAAATAAATAAAACATTTTAGGAAACTCTTATGTGGCATATGTGATGTTAAGTTATATTGAAAATGCAACATTGAAGATGACTTTGTTAAACGTGTGAATTCAACTAGAGAAATATAACAGACATGGGGAAATTTTTCTTCTTCTTCTGTTGTTATGTTGTGCATTAGCAACAAATTAGCACACTGCTGCCTCTCACTGCTTTATTAGTGTCATTGGTTTCTTTGTGGCTACTTGAATATTTTCACTCAGAGCAAGTAAATTGTTTTATTTGCCTTGAAAGTTGCTCTATCTTGGTAAAACCTAGTAAGTATAACAACTAAGTACAGCTTACAAGTAAGGTGAACTATTTGGTTTTACATTGTGCTCACCTGTTCCATATAGATATATTATTGTGCAACTTACCATCTGTGTTCTTTCCACTTCTTAACAGTTAGATATTACATTTAATGTAAAGCGTGAAGCAATACATTTTATTGGTGCATAAATAAGTAGTCTATGTGTATTTTCTAAAACTGCTTATCTCTTGTTTAAATTAATTCAATTGTGTCAACTCTGACATAAGTTTTGAATAGATAAATTTACTTTGAAGTGCAAAGTACTGAAAATCAAGAAGTGTACATAAAGCTTAAAACATATCACAACACTATGATTAGAGATGTTCTTTTACTGTTGGGGCTTGATCCTGGTTCCTAGTGCAACATGCCTTTTTTAAAATGTCAGTAAGCTATATGAGATTTGAGTTTATGAGATTAATAATATTTTATAATACTGTTACTGTTTTAAAATGTAACTTCAGGTGTTTGTAATAACTTTATTTTGAAACCTTCTGTGGATATTTAGCCATATAAGGCATGACTTAAACGTATTAGCCAATATTACAGTACACTGGTTTAACATTTCATGTAAACACCCTTTCTTTCTTCCTTTTTAAAGAACCCAAAACTGTTATACTATAGTAATTATTTTCATTCAGTTATTTCATGTGTTTTATTTGTGTTTGTTTATGGTAAACAAGAAGACATACATTTATGGCAGTGAATTACACTAATTTAACTGTAGGTGGCTCCAAAGTAATCAAAATATTGCACTTTATGTTGCCTTATTGTTTCAATAAATTGTTTTCAGAAATGGCCAAAGTGATCATTGCTAGTGATCAATGCTAAGAGTTTTACATATGTGATAATGTCCATATTGTAAAAAGAAAGCAGGAATTATGAACTCACAGTTTGATTGAAGGACGTGGTTGAAGACAATATTTCAGACAGAATAATTGTTGAAGGAATCATACAAAGCCAATTTTCCGCAAGCTGATATGATTCTTTAGGGTCTTAATGTTTGTTAAAAGTTTTATATATTATATATTTATATATTTTTTAATTCCCAAAGGGGTCATTCGGTGGCACATGCACTTTTACAAGCAGTTTGGACTGAAATGTCTGTTGGGAGTGTGAGTATGCACATGCAAATCATTCATGATCCAGCCTCACCTACAGAAGCAGTGAGTGTAGTGAGTGAGCAGTGAGTCTTTTAATTAATCTTTGCAAACCTTTCCTAATAATATACTAATTATGGTGGTCAGCGGAGCTCATGAAGATTTACAGGGAAAGTACCCAGAACAGAGTGATTTTGAGAGCTGTTAAGACAAGAGGAATGAAGAGAGTGATGTGTATACAGTATACTTATGCATTAGCATTTTTTATTATGCAACTATTATAATCCTTATTATCCTTAGAGATATAACAAATGGAAAATAAAAAGTTTTTTTTGTAAGTTCACAAAGTCATTGCCCTTCTAAACAAAATGATTCATTTATTTACCAAATCATTTTTTTTTGCTCTACAGGTAGAGCACTTAAGGTGATGAGAGACAGGATTCTCTCAGGTGTCTGAGCTGTTTGTTAATGGTCTTCTGTGAATTAACATGTAATTATTTATCTGTGATGAGCACTGCTAATTAACAACTGAAGTTTGACAGAGTCGTTCTGAGACATAAACACTCTTAATCTTTCAATCAAAGATAATGCAACTCTTGCTAAATTTTCACTAAATTTGAGATCAACTTTGACAAGAAAGTCTGGATATGAGTATGTAGATATGAGTATTTGTATGAAGGGGCCATTGTTAGTCTGCAAGATTACAAATGTACATGAAGTGTGCAGTTGGGACAGGGCCTTTGTAGGCAGTCCTCGTGTCACATTCTTCTTTTGGCCTGTTAGGAAGGAAGCATTAGGTGTATCCTTTGTGCCCTTCAGTCATCCACAATCTCCAAAGATTTTGGAGATTAAAGCGTAAGGCATATGCAATGTAAAATGTATAAAACAGCTTTAACAAACCCATTGCAATGTTTGGTAAAACTTTATTTTGATAACATTCTACTGTCAATAAGTAGTCTCGCGTAGCCAGACCTTCAGACTAACGGCTGAAGGTCTGTAATTCATAGCCGCTTTCTTTGGTCTAGGCCCACCCATAAGGCTGTTTGACCGACATGTCAAACAACCAGTCACAGTTTGTTTCATTCAGCATTCAGCAAAATGTCCCCACAACAATAGAATGGCGTGCAACAAGTTACGTGGGTAAGTCAGCATAGAAAATCCCGATGAGACGCTCACTGTAAAATCTGTTTGAAGCATATCTCTTCACTTTTTAACACCCACAAGCAATTCTGGAGAATCAAACACAATACTGAATCAGCCAGCTGCCATGTCAGCATCTGGCGTTTTATGTTTGCCCGCAAAGATTCACTTACATAACTGATAGGAGGGGACGCACAACTAGTTAAATTGGATCTGCTGGGAACCTCGCATAGGCTGAGACTAGTCAGTAAGTAACTTTAAAAGTACTTGTCAACTGACAGTTATTAGAGTATTTGTAACATTCTCAGAGTCCTTCGGATCCATTTGCAAGCTTTAATCGGTGTATCAAACAGGCAGAAGGTACAATCACCAGCAAGCAGGTACAATACAGATAATCCAGTATAATAGTCGAAGGTTCCTGCTGCGGCTTTGCGAAGAGAGGTCCACCGAGGCGCTGTTTGTGACAATATTAGTAGACTATCTTCATATCTGCTTAATATCTTCTAACATTTATTTTGATGGGTACACAACATACTACATACTGACCTTCAGAAACTTTGCAAGTATATGTCAACTTATTCTACTAAACCTACCCAACAGTCTACTCTGAGTTAGAATACATGTACTTGTAAATTAATAAGAATTACTTGGCATGTAGATGTATAGTAGGTACAGAGTTACTTATTGTTAGTAGAATGTCTAAAGTGGATCAAGAATCAACTATTAAATGCAATTAACAAAATATATGAAGTATGTGTTCTTTTAATTCACATTATAAAGCTTAATTAGTTTTATGGAGGGCGTGGCACTATAACACTTCCTTTTAAGTATACGCATGCCATTGAAATGTCTACAGATTTAATTTACATGCCTCTGTCACAAACACTTAGATTTATTTTTATACTGGCTTTGCTGCATGTGTTTGTACATAAGGCTTATATTTAAGACATGCTTGTGAGAAGTTACAACTTAAAATAGGATGAAGGAAGCAAATGTGTATACAGTTTATGTAGAATATGTGATAAAGTAAAGACAATTTGTGTTATTCAAATCATTTGTTTTAAGAAAAACATTAAATATGTAATTCCATATACTCCACAGAAAGCAGGCCACATGACAGCGATTCACAGTGTTCATTTGTCTTAATAATCTCTCTACTGGGGTTATTTGGAAGTCTCTAGGCCAATTATACCACAAATTGATTTATCTGTTAATAATTTAGCACATCTTAAGGGCATATGAAGTAATAACTTACAATAATTAATGTCTGCTTAGGTGAAAGTAAAAAAAAGCAGGATTTTCTTGCATGGATGCATTAGATGGTCATGGATCACTTGTCACGTTTTTTCTTTGTTTATTTTTTTAAGCAATGCCTCTCTGGACCTTTACTGTGTAATAGGTGACATTCAATGAAATTAATTGTAAACATTATGAAAGCAATTATATTATTATTGCTATAAAATATTATTGTTGTAAATAGCATGCAAACAGTTGCCATAAAAGGTATCTCTTCCCCGGAGTCCTAATTTGCTACTTGTTTTGCTTGGTCCCCAAAGGCAGGCCTTCTTCAAGATCACTGAGTGACATTTTGTTTATCAAACATTATTTTGTTTCTGCATGTCTCTGTGTCTCCAGGTGGCTCATTATCAGATGAGGTGTGACAAACAAAGGTGTCATCCCAAAGCAAAAACACTTTCAATCAAAGATGATGCAAATCTTGCTCAAAATTTCGAAAACATTGATGCAAATCTTTCTACATTTATCAGAACAAAATTATTTGTCATTAATCATAAAGTAACTGATGATTTTCATTTATTCATGCCAAACAGATAAATCAGTATTGTTGTCACAATATTTGCACCAGAAATGTAATTCTTGGTAATTCAGACTTTTAGAATAATGCATTTTTAATAACTCATTTCTCAATATATATAAATAATTATTAAGTGCCTCTAAAACCCTGCAACATCTTGTTCTATTATAATAAAGGGGAGCTGCCACATTTTAAAATAGCAGTCATTATTTTTATACCATCTGTCACAGTTCAGGAACAAGGAGACATTCGGATCCAATTGCAGATTGTTTAATAAGAATCAACAGAGTCAGACAGGCAGGTTCAATGATCAACAAACGGGTGTAACGTAGGCAGAAACATTAGAATCGTCAGAATACCAGGCATGGGTCATAACATCAGCAAGTGGAATCCACAGGGCAAGTCTGAGGCAGGAATCCAGAGAGAGAGAGAGACAGCAAGGTTGGCAACAATGAATCCAGGAAACAGGGAATACGTTACTTGATTGACAAGAGTAACTGACTAGACACCTATCTCAAAACGTAATGATCCGTAACTAGACCAACACATTCAGGGTATAAATACACCAGCTAAAGAAAGACTGGGCGGGAACAAGAATGAGCAGTCATAGTAACAAACTAGGTAGGCAGATCTGAGTTCATTGAAAAAGAGTCCGGGCATGACAACCATGAAACACACACAGTTCCCTGGAATCTGATCGTCACACATCAATCGTTACCTATATATATATATATATTGTGAACCGTGGCGCTACAGAACCAGACCAGACAGTAGGTTACTGTGAACACAAACCCCTGAAGGGTGGATTTATTTACCAGAATGGTAAGTGAAACAAGTTGGTGATGGTTACGGTGGCGGTGCTCCATAGTGAGTGCAATCCTCTTCCCTTCCTTCCAGGTGATGGTGAATGGTGCTCCAGTGATCCTTGGTGGGCCGGGCATCTCGTTCACGGCGTCTCGTCTGTAAGAGAATAAAGGTAAGTCACTCATCCAAAATCAGAATGGAGACATTGCTCAAATGAGGCGAATGAGTTCCAGCTGGTAGTCCTCTGTTGCCAGGGCGACGCTGATCGGTTCCCGCCACACACCCCAAACATTCCCCCCTCCCCCAAAGTGGAAGTCCTGGAGCGTCAGGAACCATCTGGTCACATGGGCATTCGTGTCCTTGGCCCGAGCCATCCACCGGAGAGGGGCATGATCTGTGTACAAGACAAATTTGTGTCCAAGTAAGTAATACCTGAGCTCCAGGACTGCCCACTTGACGGCGAGGGCCTCTTTCTCCACTACGGCGTAGTTCTTTTCGGCGGGGGTCAGCTTGCGGCTGATGTAGATGACCGGATGCTCCTCTCCCTGATGTTCCTGGGAGAGCACGGCTCTGAGTCCCAAATCGGAGGCATCGGTCTGCACCAGGAAGAGGCGGTTGAATTCCGGGGCGTGGAGAACTGGCTCCGAGGTGAGGGCTTCTCTGAGGGCCTGGAACACCCTCTCCGTCTGCTCCGTCCAATGCACTTTCTCTGGTAGCCCCTTCCTGGTCAGGTCTGAAAGAGGGGCAGCTAGAGAGGAGAAGCTGGGGATGAAGCACCGATAATAACCCGTCAACCCCAAAAAGGCTCGTAACTGGGATTTTGTTGAGGGTCGGGGTGTCTCCTTAACCGCCAGGACTTTCTTTTCTTGTGGTCGGACGAGTCCTTTTCCTATGGTGAATCCCAGGTACTTCACTTCAGATTGGGCGAGATGGCATTTGCGGCGGTTGGCAGTGAGTCCAGCCCAATGTCCATGAGCTGCTGGAACGTTGCTGGAGCTCTGTGAAAGCTGAAGGGAAGGACCCGGTACTGCCAGTGCCCCGAGGGCCTTTACGGCTTGGTGGTGTCAGACAGAGGAACCTGCCAATATCCTTTGGTCAGGTCTAAGGTGGTTATATATCGGGCCCTTCCCAGACGTTCCAGCAGCTCGTCCACTCAGGGCATGGGGTAGCCGTCAAACTGGGAGACCTCATTCAGCCGCCGATAGTCGTTGCAAAAGCGGAGAGTGCCATCTGGCTTCGGGACCAGGACAATGGGGCTGGACCACAGGCTTCTGGATGGCTCGATAACTCCCAGCTTAATCTTTTTAACCTCCTATTCGACAGTTTGCCGACGGGCTTCGGGGATTCGATAGGGCTGCTGCCATATGACGACTCCTGGGCCGGTGATCACTTCATGGGCGATGACATCAGTGTGTCCCGGGGTCTCGGAGAACACATCCTGGTACTGACTGACCAGGTGCCTCAGCTCTACTTTCTGGGCGGCTGATAGATGGGGGTCTGCATCGACAACCGCGGGTTGGGAGATAGCGAAACCACGGTCTGGTCCCGGTCCCCTACCCATCGCTTCAACAGGTTTATGTGATAGATCTGGGTGGCATGTCTTCTGCCTGGTTGCCGCACACGGTAATTGACTGGGCCTATCCTTTCCTCTACTGTGTATGGCCCTTGCCATTGCGCCAGGAAGTTGCAGGCGGTATTGGGGACCAGGACCATCACTCGATCGCATGGATGGAACTCCATCCATTGTAATGACGCTGCGGGGCTTGCTGGGCTTGGACCAGGTGTTTCCGGACTAATGGCATTACACGGTCTATCTTCTCCCTCATGGCGCGAACGTGACGGTGCCGGCTGCTGTTCCCAGGCCTCTCTGGCGATGTCGAGGAGTCCTCGGGGTTGGCGGCCGAACAGGAGCTTGAATGGGGTGAAGGCCGTTGATGCTTGGGGCACTTCTCGGATTCCGAAGAGGACATAGAGAATGAGCTGGTCCCAGTCTTTGCGGTCCTTGGCCGCCACCCGCTGGAGCATTTGCTTAAGGGTTATATTAACCCGTTCTACTAGCCCATCGGTCTGGGGATGATACACCAATGTCCTGATCTGTTCGACTTTCAGCAGCCGACACAGGTCTGCCATTAGCCGGGACATAAAGGGGGTCCCCTGGTCAGTCAGGATCTCTGATGGGATCCCTACGCGTCAGAGGGCTGGGGGGAGGTTTGTTTGGCGTCGTGAGTTGGCACATGGGGCAGGAGGCACAGAATCGTTTCACCTCGGCCTCCAGGCCGGCCAGTGAAACCGATCTTGGATCTGCTGTGCCGCGGATGTCCAGCCATCAGATGAGCATGGGCCAACTCCAAAATGGTCTCCGTCTTGGTCTGTGGTACCACCAAGAGCTGTTTTTCCTCCCCCCTCCTCTGGGCGACGCAGTACAGCTGGCCATTGCGAACAATGAAGTGCGGAAGAGGGTGAGGGCCTGTCTGTATCTCCTGGTCCTCCAAGCCCCGTACTTGTCGCCAGCAATGCTTGAGCCGATCGTCCTCCCATTGAGCCAGCCCAAACGCTCCCCCTCCTGTGACCTGCTGGAACACATCAAGAAAGACATTAGTATCATGAGAGGGGGACTCACCATCTCTCCCGATGTCTGTTGTAGCCAGGGCCGGTCTCACCCCCTGGGATGGCCGTCGTCGTCTTCGGCGCGGAGATATCGCAGGCTGCGCGGCGTGAGATAGAGCCTCTTCGAACCCCGGCCAATCGCGTCCCAGAAGAACGGCTACCGGTAAGTCCTTGACCACTCCAACTTCTAGTTGACTTTCTGTGTTCTCTTTTCTTATGATGACGGAGCAAGTTGGCACCTGTCGGGTGTCGCCATGTACGCAGACTACAGGCACGGTGCTTTTTATCGATGGCCGGGGTCCTAATCCGTCTGGTCTCACCAGAGTGATGCTGCTCCCGGAGTCCAATACAGCTCGGTACACTTTTCCTTGCACCTCCACTCGAGGCGTCCTTCGGGGTACCTCACGATGGACCGCGCAGCCTGCCATCCACTTCTTCGTCACGGGTGTGGGTGGATCCGTAGGCATCGGCTCATCCCGGGGACTCAGTGGCCGCTGTACTGCGCAGTGGGTGCCCTCCGGCGAGCACCGCTCCTGGACCACCCTCTGGGGATATGACGGCGCTCTCTCCTTGGTTCCGGTGAAACGCTGCGTCCGCCAACTCGATGGCCTCCACCAGCTTCCCGACCGTGCGAGGACCTTGCATGCCGGCCGCCTATCTCATCGATCGGGGAAGGGCCCGCAACATTTTATCCACCACCACTCTCTCAACGATCTCGAAGCTTTCATCCGGGCGACCTTCTAGTAGCCAGTGTTCGGCTAGGCGGAGAAGTTCGGCGCCTTGGGCACGGGCTGGCACTCGTAGCTTGAACTCCCAGTCATGGAACATTTGGGCAGCTGTGGTTGACGACAGCCCCAACGAGAATTTCTGTCTTCAATCGATCGTAGTTGTGCATGTGAGCCAGTGAAAGTGAAAAATAAGCCCGCTGTGCCTCTCCAGCGCCGTTGCCCAGGTATCCCGTGGCCAGCCTTCGGCAGACGCTGTGGTTTCAAACATCCGTAGGAAGGTTTCGACATCATCGTCGGGGGTGAGTTTGGGGATCAGGTGGGCAGCAGCGGCGCGTGGATCCGGGAGAGGTGTGGTTTGAGCGGTGGCGAAGTGCGTTTCAGCCAGGCATTCCTCTAAACGCTCCTGTCTCTCTGCCATGACCTCATAGTACTGCTGTTGGCGGACGCTAATCTCAGTCAGTTGTTTTAAGAAGTCCTCCATGTCGTTGAAGGGGAGAGAAGCGCTCGCCTGTGAGATGGAAAAGAGAGAAAAAACAGTTTTGAGTGATGGAAGTTTTTTCCGTGAGGTTGTGTTCTACTGTGAGTGATTGTCTGTCTGTCTCTAGGCCGGTATAATTGCCGCATTCTCCACCAGTGTGAACCGTGGTGCTAGAGAACCAGACCAGACAGTAGGTTTTGGTGAACACAAACCCCCGAAGGGTGGATTTATTTACAAGAATGGTAAGTGAAACAAGTTTTTGATGGTGACGGTGGCGGTGCTCCAAAGTGAGTGCAATCCTCTTCCCTTCCTTCCAGGTGACGGTGAACGGTGCTCCAGTGATCCTTGGTGGCCCGGGCATCTCCTTCACGGCGTCTCGTCTGTAAGAGAATAAAGGTAAGTCACTCATCCAAAATCAGAATGGAGACATTGCTCAAACTTCCTGGTTTGTGTGTTGCTTTTATATCCGTCCTGCCGTGAACGATTGGCCCGGGCGAATGAGTTCCAGCTGGTAGTCCTCTGTTGCCAGGGCGACGCTGATCGGTTCCCGCCACAAAATATATATAAAAAATGAAAAATCAGTGCCCTTCATTATATTCAGGAAAACATAAGTGTACTTTAAATTAGTTATTACATTTAATTAGTGCTGCGCAATTAATCATGCGATTACATTACACACTGTGTGCCATGTGCTTTGATTTATGTAATTTCTCTGCACCTGCTACACGCTTCTGCGCCGCTCCTGTGTGCTCTCATCCGTTAACATGGGCGCAGAAAAAAAATATGCGCTGCTTACGCCCTGCTCACGCATATCTCTTACATAAAATAATGAACAGACAATAAAAAGTTGCAAAACAAAATTGAAAAACAAAACAAGTAGTTTTATGTCTATTAAGTTCTGTTTAAAGTCTCTGTTTTCGTTTTCTTAGTTTAGTTTCGTTTTCATTGTGTTGAAATGAGTTGTTGAGTTTCAGTTTATGTCTTCCTGTCTCCCTTCCTGTGTGCCTATATATGGTCTTTCCTGTGTTATGTGATTATTAGTTAATTCCCTTCCACCTGTGTTTCCCCAGCTGTGTCCTGTCTAGTAATTAGTGTTCAGTGTTTAAAACCTCTTTTAAAACTCCTTTTTAGTTTGTATACTGTCCCGCAAAAGCCGGAGGCTTCCCACGAGTCACCACAGCCACGGCCAGCTTCCAGAAGGGTACATCATAACAAAGGCAGTCCTTCTTGTATCGAGGCTTAGATCATAGGTGATCTCCTGATCGCTAACAACTAGGCAGATACAGTAGGGCAGACACAGGTAAGAAGGCTGATAAGTATCTTAAGGTACATGCTTCAGATGATATAGTGCTCAGTGTAGGTGAGTGAGGAGGTAGATATCCCATCCGAATTAGATAGTGAGCTATCCGTTATCAGATGATCTACTGACAGGCAAACACAGGTAATGATAAAGGTTGTTACCTCAAGCTCAGCCATAGAACTACTGGTGCTTGGGGCAAAGAGTATAGAGGTACCAAGAGGCGAAACTCTGTACTGATATGGGTAACAATCTATAGATGGCACTGCGGAGGCGCTGCTGCAATTTTGGACTGACACCTGCTGACAGGCGCTGTAAGATGCAATAGCACAAGTGGGCGAAAGACAAGCAGCTGTACTGCAATAAATTTGAAAGAGAAGTGCAGGGAAGAAGTGTAGCAAGGAGTACTTGTGTACTTATTTAACATGATAAGAAATCATCATATATTGCACACCCAGAACCCACACATCTCTCAGCCTAATCAAGAAAGATGTCTCGTCAGTAAATTCTTGACACTTCCATTCTACTCCTCTTATGTCTTACAATCTCTTTTATATATTTTTTTCTTTCTCACGAGCTGTTATAACACAACTGCTGCTGATGGTTTTAATCTCTTATTTGATTTTGATCTATACTACTATTTTCAGTTAAATGTGTGCACTTGAAAAGAAATGACAGAAACCTTACAATAGTCTCAATATACAATATATATATTACAATATATATATACTGCTCACAAAAATTAAATGAACACTTTTTTTTATTGGGCCTGGCATGAAATCAATTAAACCTAGCTGATCATTTTCTGTTTGATTAAGCAGCTGAGGGCATTGTTAATCATTTTTAGCTGTATTGGTGTTCATGGACTACAGTGGCAACAATTACAAAATCCTCAAAACAGGTTTTACTGGTTTTACATGTGGAGGTCATTTCAAGTTTCTCCCTCTTTATTTTTTTTGGCTGGTTTTCCACTCGTGGTTTTGGCTTGAGTAATTATCTCTACTGGCAGTATGAGGTGATTCCTTAACCCTCCAGAAGTTGCACAGGTTGTCCAACTTCTCCAGGAAGGCACATCCACACGTGCTGCAGCAAGAAGGTTTAATGTGTCTCCCAGCACAATCTCCAGAACATGGAGGAGATTACAGGAGACTTGCGGTTATTCTCAAAGAGCTGGACAGGGCCCTAGAAGGTCCTCAACCCATCAGCAGGACCGATACCTGCTCCTTTGTGCAAGGCGGAGCAGGCTGAGCACTGCTCGTGCCCTACAGAATGACCTCCAGAGGGCCACTGGTGTGAATGTCTCTACCCAAACAATCAGGAACAGACTTCATGAAGATGGTCTGAGGGCCTGACGTCCTGTAGTGGGCCCTGTGCTCACTGCCCAGCACCATAGAGCTTGACTGGCATTTGCTCAAGAACACCAGAATTGGCAAGTCCACCACTAGCCCCCTGTACTTTTTACAGATGAGAGCAGGTTCACCCTGAGCAGCTGTGATAGACGTGAAAGAGTCTGTAGAAGACAAGGAGAACGTTATCCTGCCTGCAACGTCGTTCAACATGACAGGTTTGGTGGTGGGTCAGTGATGGTCTGGGGAGGCATATCCATGGAGGGATGCACAGACCTCTACTGCCTAGGAAATGGTGCTCTGACTGCCATAAGGTATCGAGATGAAATCCTTGAACCCTTTGTCAGACCCTACGCTGATGCAGTAGGTCCTGGTTTTCTCCTTATGCACGACAATGCACAGCCTCATGTGGCAAGAGTATGCAGGCAGTACCTGGAGGATGAAGGAATTGAAACAATTGAATGGCCTTCACGATCCCCTGACTTAAACCCAATAGAACATCTGTGGGACATTATGTTTGTTCCATTAGGCGGCGCCAGGTTGCTCCTCAGACTGTACAAGAGCTCAGGGATGCCCTCACACAGATCTGGAAATGCCACAAGACACCATCCGTTGTCTCATTAGGAGCATGCCCTGACGTTGTCAATCATGCACACAAGCTCGTGGGGGCCACACAAGATACTGAAAAGCATTTTGAGTTGCAGAAATTAAGTTTTTGAAAAAATGGACTAGCCTGCCACATCTTCATTTCACTCTGATTTTAGGGTGTCTACACAATTGGGCCCTCTGTAGGCTGAAAACTTTTATTTCCATTAAAAGACTCGGCATCCTTTTGTTCCTAAGACATTGTCCTGTCGTTATTTGTAAAGTTATCCAACTTGATATTGAGATCTGATTTATCTAATGTGTTTCTTTAAAGTGTTCCTTTAATTTTTGTGAGCAGTGTATATATATATATATATATATATATATATATATATTGTGGCTGGTCAAGATCAGCATCGCCCTGGCAACAAACAGCAGACACCTGGAACACATCATCTCAGGCCAATCGGTCACGGCCGAAGGACTATAAAAGAGGCACCACACGCAAGCTAGGATGAGCAACGACTCCAATGCCGACACGCATGTACTCACCTGCTCTTTGTTTACTTACCCCACAGAGTCGCCGTGACCGAGGAAGCCCGAGATTGCACCACTGCACCGGAGCACCGTTCACCAGCACCTGGGGGAGAAAAGGAGAAGAGGAGAGGATTGAGCACTCAGCGCACGGCACTTCATAGACTCACTACAGTTTATTCACCTCAATTGTTAATAAATCCACCCTCCAGGGTTTCTTCTTCACTGCACCTCTCTTGTCTTGTTGTGTTCTTCAGCGCCAGTGGTGACAATTTATATATATAATGTGTGTGGGTTAACCATCTATTTAATGTATTTTTTTTATTAAAAAATTTAAACATTGTGAATAAATGTGACTGTGTCTGCTTCTATTAAATCAATACTAAACATCATATGTGGTACTTTCTTGACCTTACGGTTTATAATAAAAAAAGGAAAATGTACGCTAGAACACAGATAAGGGTAAGTAAAGGGATTGCAGTAATTTTAGCTTTCTACTTTGCAAACAGTAAGCAGTATGTAGTCAATAGTGGAGAGAATCTTTTTTCTATGATAAATCATGATAAATGATCCCATGATAAATCCGTCTTAATAGGCAAGTAAGTGAATTGTTTCATTTAACAAGTTACTTCAAAGCGCATTTCACTAATCATTTGATTCAAATTCAATTGTATCCTCACTGGGATAAAACTTTGCCTACAAAGTGCACCCAGTAAATATAAGTCTATGTGTTATTATAAGTTCATCAAGCGCGACTAGCTCATATTATTCTATGGCGCTTCTGTGTAGGTGTCAGTCCAAAATGGCGGCGATGCGGTCCGCTCATGGGCGGAAATGTTGCTATGGAGCATTCTATTGAGTTTCGCCTCTTGGGCGTCTATACTCTTTGCTTGGGGCTTATATCTGGTGTTGGTGATTACTCTCAGGTGTTTCCAATTAGATCCTCATTAATGACTGAGACTGGGTGCTAGTGACTGCGCAGAGATCAGCGCATCAAGACCGAGCCGGTGTGACAAAATAACTTACATTTCAAGGGTGAATTAATAAATAATTCATTATCTTATAGTATCTTATCTCAAGATACTATTTTTACAATCTGGAAAAGTTAAGACTTTTATTGTCTGTGGTGTATCAGAATGTAAAGTTTTATTTTGTAGAAATATTTTGAAAGAATCAATTTTGTACAGAGAGTCTGGATTTGGGAACAAATCTGTGTGATCTTTGTGACAAACACAACTGGATTGAAACTGTAAGAATTAAGAATTAATGTAAGAATTAATCAACAGCACCCCAGAAACTGTAAAGTTTGCAATGACAGTTACAAGTTGCAGACCACTAAAAATGTTTTAAAAAAAAATATCTATATACAGTAGGGATGTAACGGTATCAAAACATCATGATACAGTAATATCTCGGTATGAATGGCATGGTACAGTATTTATTGATACTAAGAGATTTAAAAAAGCGTTTATTAAACAGTTTACATGAACATTGAACATATCTGTGACGTTTCATGTCTGTCTGTCCTGGTCTCCCCCCGTCTTTGTATTTTTGGTTTAGTCCTATCTTGTCCTTATTTGGTATTTCCTGTAATTATGTTCCCATCTGTGTTTCCAGCTGCCTTCACTTTTGGTTATCAGTTCTTGTGTATTTAAAGCCCATGTTTTTTGAGTTGAGGTTATCTGGTGTTGACGTTACGTGTTCCTATGTGTAGTTGGTTTTTGTTGTTGTCGCTGCCTTGTCAGTGTTTTTTTTTGTTTTATTAATGAATAAACATTGCATCTTGAATATCCTCGTCCTCTGCTCTTTGCCATGCTAAGAGGTGCGGCCACAGCCCGAGCCTGCCTTGCTGCCACTGCCCGTCACGCTGCCACAGCCCGAGCCAGAGCCCACCACGCTGCCACTGCCTGCCACGCTGCCACATTCCAAGCCAGAGCCCGTCACGCTGCCACTGCCTGCCACGCTGCCACAGCCAGAGCCTGCCACGCCGCCGTGGCCCGACCCACCAGAGCCAATGGTGGAGGAGGACCTGCCGCCGTGGCCCGACCCACCAGAGCCAACAGGGCACCCTCCAGAGTCGACTGCGCCCCCCGGTGAGCTTCCCCAAGAAAACTTTGGGGGGGGGGGGGTTCCGGGAAAGGGTGGGCGGGACAGGGGTCTGGACTTGGACTATTGTCGAACTGCCACAGCCAGAGACTCCTGATCTGCCATGGCCAGCCAAGGCCCCTGACCCAGGGCCTCCAGAGACTCCTGATCTGCCATGGCCAGCCAAGGCTCCTGACCCATGGTCCCTAAAGACTCCTGATTCGCCCTGGAGACAGTCTAAGTGTGTGCTCCCTCGTCCTGCCTCCAGGGCGCCCACTTCTCCCCCCCCGCCTTTCCGGAGGGGGGGTGTAATGTGACGTTTCATGTCTCTCTGTCCTGGTCTCCCCCCGTCTTTGTATTTTTGGTTTAGTCCTGTCTTGTCCTTATTTGGTATTTCCTGTAATTATGTTCCTATGGTTGATTCTGTCTACCTGTGTTTCCAGCTGCCTTCACTTTTGGTTATCAGTTCTTGTGTATTTAAAGCCCATGTTCTTTGAGTTGAGGTTATCCGGTGTTGACGTTACGTGTTCTTCTGTGTAATTGGTTTTTGTTGTCATTGCTGCCTTGTCAGTGTTTTTTTTGTTTTGTTAATGAATAAACGTTATATCCTGAATTTCCTCGTCCTCTGCTCTTTGCCATGCTGAGAGGTGCGGCTGTACACCTCACCACAACGGACCGTTCGTGACAATATCAATGGCATACAAATTAGCCATCTATCTGTAAACTTTGAAACAGGAACTTACATTTTTTAATTTTAATAAAAAAAATTATAAACCCTTAAAGTACGAGCTTCTGACATTCCAGTGGTCCTGACAGACATGAACCCAGCTGGCATGCACGCACTATGACAAGTCTTAGTTGTTAGTTTTGTTTTTTTCTTTCAAGTTAAAAGGTAGATAGAACATAGAAAAGTAGTTAGAATAGAAAATAAATGACAGAGGGTCAATGGTGTGTGTTTTTTAATAAAACTTTGAATAGATTAAACCGCAATTGTAACGTGGCAGGTTCGTTAACTCGTGCTCTCACTTCCGCCTGGGCAGGCAGGACACGAAGGCAGGAGTTCAGAGGCAAACTGAACATTTATTAAACAAAAACAATAAAACAAGGGCAGTTCAGCAAGTAGAGGTGAGTGAACAAACCGACAGGAAACGTCAACATCTGACACTTGGGCAAACACAGGACACGGTATTTATACACACATAATCAAGACGTAAGGGGAAAAATTTGGGCACAGAAGGCTGGCAGGGAGTGAACACTAATGAAGGGGTGGAGACACAAACGAGGGAAGACATGAGGAGCTGACAGGTAAATAAACAAACACAGAAAACAACACAACACATACCAAGACAGGAGACGCCTACGGCGTTACAGCAATAGCTTATTTCACTAACAGTGTTTGAATAAGTGCATTTGTTCAGCAACCACAATCACACAGTGAGCCATGTTTGAATAAAGGATTGTTAATATTTTGAAACCAGAAGACAGGCCATATTCATTTTTCTATAAATATAAATTGTATAGATAAAAACTTAACTTAAAATCTTAATTCATGCTTAGTCTTCATTTTTTCATTGTGCAACAAATTCAGAAATAACGAAAAGTTGAGATGTCACAAATTAAAGACACATATCTGAGACATACTCATGTGAAAATGGGTCAGTGGTCTGCTCATACACTTTTATTTTTCACAAACACTCACACACACACACACACACACACACATATATATATATATATATATATATATATATATATAAACATTTATGAAAAAAAATATGTTTAGTTTTGATGGGGAAACAATCATTACAGTCATTTTAAAATGTTCATCCTAATTGGCATAATTCTGTTTTTAAGCAGTTTTCGAATTAAGACTCTAATTTCAGCTGTGTTTAAAACATAAATAATGGGATTTAACATTGGTGGAAGAGTAAATGAAAGAGATATGCTGATGATTCTAGCGTTGGGAGTGAGAGAAGTAACTGCTGAAGCAATGAAAAGGCATATTACAGGTAGAAAAAATATTATGACCAACAAAATATGACAAATACAGGTCTTCAGTGCTTTTAAACGTGCTTCCCAAGTGGTAATTTTACTTAAGGCAAAAAAAATACCGACATATGACAAGACTATAATGAACACTGGTGCTATAAGGAACAAAGCTGCAATGAGGTTTGATAAAAACAAATTAAGGTTGTTGTTGTTGCATGCTAACCTCGACAGTGGCCCATAATCACAATAAAAACTCTGTACCACATTAGATTTACAGAATGAAAGTTCTGTCATTAAAGACGTTGCCAGGGCCACTAGAGAAATATTAAAAGTCCATAGTACTATAAACACTAAAAACATGACAGTATTATTCACTATGGCATGATATCTTAATGGCAAACAAATTGCAACATAGCGATCAAATGCCAGAATAACAAGAGTGGCACTTTGCAGAGTAATAAAGAAGTTAACAAAAAACATGTTAGACAAGCAAGCATTGTAGGTAATGTACTGAGAGTCAGAAAAAAAAGTCTTCATCATGTTAGGAATCACTGAATTAGTTTCACCAAGATCGGCCAAGGCCAAGTTAAACACACCAATGTACTTTGGACTGTGCAGACTTCGTTCAAGAGCTATAATAAGAAGGACTATAGAATTCCCAATTACAGCAATAAAATATGTGACACATAAAAAAATGGAGTAATAACTGCTGTATGGTATACCTGAAAGTCCAATGATGAAAAAGTATTCAGGACGAACAATAGACATATTTTGGAAAAAACTTGCATTTGAAGAACTCATGTCAGCTTTGTGCTTAATTATTATTATTATTTTTTAACTAGTTGAAAATAGGAATTACCATAAAGATATAAATAAAATATAGGGAATTCACAAAATTGTCATCTTCCTCTTCCAACAATCGTATACATACTATTATACATTAAGCTTAAGATTTTACATGTACATGACATTTCTGCATAACATTTAAATCACACACCTGTATAAATGAAGCTCTAGAGTCAAAGCAAACAAGGAATGTGAGCTGCTTTGAATGAAATTGCTCAGCTGTATATGCCTGTCCTTATTCTCTTATGTAGCAAAGATCATTGGACATTTGTGTCATGGAATACAATTATATCTTCTGACTCATCTCTTGAGAGATTTGACACAACAGAATGATGTAACGTTATTATGGTGAAATAAGCATCTAGCCACTGCTTTAGTTTTGATAATGTTTTTTTTTTTTCTCACTAGTTCAAAATGGTCAAATTTGGATACAAATTGAGGACCCCTATCAGAAACCACATCTACCGGGAGGACATGAATGCGAAAGACATGATCAATGATAGTAACCTCTGTCTCCTTGGCTGAGGGCAATTTGGGCAAGGGAATAAAATGAGCCGCCTTTGAGAACCAGTCCACTACGGTTAAAACAACCGTATTGCCAGGAAGGGTGGGGGAGTAGTCACGAAATCTAGCGTGATGTGGGACCGCGGTCTCGAAGGGACTGACAGCGGCTAAAGTAACCCCTTTGGTGGGCGATTGGAAGTCTTACCCCGAGCACAAACTGAACAGGCCAATACAAAATCCTGAATGTCACGAGCCATAGCCCGCCACCAGAATCGTTGTTTAACTAGAAAAATAGTACGCCAGATTCCTGGATGACAAGCCACGTTGGAAGAATGACCCCACTGAATGACATCAGACCTTAATCCCTCCGGTACAAATAAACGACTTGCTGGGCATCCGGGCGGAGGCGTTACGTCGATTCGATCTCCCAAATGACCGCAGAGACAACTAATCTCTCCAGAACAATACACTCAAAAATGCGTGCTAATGCATCAAGTTTAACGTTTTTGGAACCCGGGCGATAGGAAATGGAAAAATTGAAACGTCCGAAAAATAATGCTCAACGAGCCTGCCTGGAGTTCAAACGCTCGAATCGAATATATATATAAGATTCTTCTGATCGGTACAGACTATAAAAGGAATCCCGGAACCAATTTACCACAGCCTTAACCTTGTCGGGGTCCATGCAGACCCCCTCTGGCGACACTTTCAGAAATGAAACAGACTGTGCATGAAACGAAAACTTCTCCACCTTGACAAAAAGTCCATTCTCTAGCAGCCTCTTACTTCAGAGCCGGAACTATTACAGACTGATGCTTCAGACATGGAACTCAAACTTGGGACAAACTTTCCCAAGTCCAGGAGGGAGAGGAGCATCCAGTCATATATACAATATATATGCTTAAAACATTTCACCATACATGCATTTGGGTGACTTCATCTAATTAAAATACTGTTTTAAGCCCCTGGGGTCGGCTCCCGCATATATGTGTTTTAAGGTATCTTTTCCTGATGATGCCAATACACATTGAAATACACAATTACACATTGAGTTTTGATTGTACAGATAAGAGCAATACATCAATCAAATCTGTAAGGGGTCTCCTTTAATAGGGATACACGTATAATAACAACACAACTTGTCACTTTGGTCTGCATGATCTTCAGTTCACTTCAGCAATGCTTCACTAAAATGAACTGAAACTCAGCAAAAAATCCACAAAGAGACATGAGAGTTATATCTGTAGAAAGCTTTATGTCTACTATTACACTAAGACAGTCTAAAATACTATATAATTTGTATATAAACAAATATTCTTTGATAAAGTAATTCATATGAAACCAACGGGATGTCCAGTCTTTCGGGTCTCCTTCATTATCTCTTAATAAGACCATGCCCATGTGCATGTAAACACCCACATCACCACAAACAAAGCAGCAAGAGTTGTGATAAATAATTACCTCAGGAAGATGCGCTCAAAGGAAAAAGCTTTGGATTAACGTACATCAGACAAGAAGAATGTGGTGATTAGAGCCAGCCACGAAGCAATCTCTAATGAGTGAGTAATGTATATTTTCTGTATTAGTTTGCTTGTTATTGTGGTTTGTTTGGTTTTCCCGAACTGTAATTCCTGACTAAAATGCTTTGAAATTGAGTTAAATATTTACTAATATTAACTTTACAATATGATAATAGTGCACAATGAATGCTACAAGTCTGTTTAGACCATATATATATACAGCTCTGGAAAAAAGAAACCACTGCAATTTACTTCTAAATAAGTATCTCTCTGAGTATGACAAGCATTTCATGCCAGTCTTTGTTAAATTTCTACACAAACATACTTTTCTGTTTTTTCATGTACTTTATTTGGTGAATTATTTATTCACCATTTATTATATACCTGAATTGTATTTAACGGAAAAAGTATAAAAGCACTGCTGTAATCAGCACTATCCTCTTGCAGTGTGACCAGTTTGATGGTACAAAATGCTAGAAGTCTTTCAAAAGTAATTAGATAAACACTAAACATGCCAAAAACAGTGAAAAGTAATGTTTTAATGTTTTAGCTTTACTGGCACAAGGATTCAGTGATCGTCAAGTTGCTTCTATCCTTAATATATCAAAGACGGCAGTTCACAAAAAATTAAACAAACATGCATTGTTTTGTATTGGTGGTGTATTGGTGAGATTAACAGTTTTAAGAATAAAACCCAAAAGAAAGATTTTTCTGCAGTGGTCTCTTATTTGTTTCCAGAGCTATAGTATATATATATATATATATATGTGTGTGTGTGTGTGTGTGTGTGTGTATGTGTGTGTGCATAAACTGATTAGCATGCTGTAATGAAGCGGACGGGCTCAGAGCTAAAAGGTAAATAAGATTTATTCAACAAGATGAGAATCAAACAAAGGTGTGCAAACTTAAATTCATCCAAAAACTGGGAATGCAAAACAAACTGAAAAAGTCTCTTTGGGTTTCTTCCAGGAACTAATGGTTGGAGCACAGTCACACACCACCAGGAGCAGATGAGCCACTATGGAGCCTGGAGACAGCTGGGAGGATCACGGAGCTCTCTGGAAGGAGACAGGTAAGGAGCAAGGTAAGTAAGGGTTTCAGGTAAAGTAAGGCAAGATAAAGTACCACTTCCACTTTCGTAGTACGAGCTTGGACAGGGAATGAACTGTGGTGTGTGGTCTTATACGGTGCTTGGAATTGGTGACAGGTGAGGAATCCAGGTGTGTGTAATCAGTACTCCGGTGATTGTGATTGCTGAGGGAGTGAGAGGGTGGTGCCTGGTGTGGATGTTACACATGCACACAGATTTATGTTGTTTGTTTTTTAGTGTTCAGACACCTGCAGCACAGAGTCCTGTGTCTCCTCAAAGTGAGACTCTTCCGCAGATGACCTCTAGGAGCGCTGATGTTTAACTAGACTGATATTCTATGGTAAAACAAGCTTTTATTTTTCTTGAAAAGAATAAGCAAACACTTAAATACCAGGTATTATGTAGAGGTTTCACTTGTTGAACAGAATCGGTTTTCAGGATTGACTTAAAGTCTGTTCACATCTCTGTAGTTAGATCAGTGTGCTCAATAATGTGTCTTTGACCTTAATTTTGTATATTTTAATTATACTGTGAAATACAAATCATTTAAAAAAACTTTTTCTCACATGTCCTCACATTCTGTCTTACCTGCCTCAGTCACTGTCACTAATGGGTCATTAGGACGGGGGTCTTTGTCTCTTCAGGAGAGAATCAGTGAATATTACTGAACATTCTCACTCCCTCGCATACAATCTTTCAGCCATAAAACATGTATTTTAAAATTTTAAACACTATATTGCTTTCTCTGAAAAAGTAAGTGGAATGATTTTCACATCATTCTGAAGTAAATATTATAGCCTTATAGACTGGTTACTCTGAGCACTATGCAGGACTATTAAGTATGTGTTTCACCTTATTTCAGCTACTTATTAACTATGCATATTTTTTTCCTAAAAAATTCAAACCTTTACATTAATTTTGGTCACGTATGATTATAGCACAGTTTCTGCTGATTACAAGAAAAATACATGTTGGTCAATAATATGTTCTAAGTAGCTGAAAAGAAGCACAAATATCAGAGCATGGCCCAACATCTTAAAGGCCCCAAAATCACCTCGGACCCCATAGGGTTAAGAGTCTGATTAAATCTCGATTAGCTTGTTGGTCTGGGAATGATAGACTGAGGAACGGCAGAGGTCAGACATTAGCTGGGACATGAAGGGCATGCCCTGGTCGAACAGAATCTCCAGTGCTTTAGCCAATCATCGTCCTTTTGTTCCTTCTCAAAGTCTCCCCCTCCCGTTACCTGCTGGAAAACATAATGCTAGAGGTTAGTATCACAAGAGGGGGACTCACCATCTCTTTCACTTTTCGACGTGAGCTGGCTTGTTTGTCTCTCCCATCCCCAGCACCGACTGTCGGACAGGCTGTGTGGCAATGGCGAGCGCTGCTTTGAACCTCGGTCAATCTCAACCCTACAGGAGAGGAACATGTAAGTCTTTAAAGATCCCCATTTCAAGGGTCCACGTTTCGCTGCATTTATGGAAGGTAAGTTGGTAGTTGTGTACTTGCCTGGTGTATCCGTGGATGCAGATAATGGACAGGGTGGATTTAGATTCCAGTTGGGGTCCCAATGTGTCAGGTCGGGCAAGGGAGATACCACTTCCAGAGTCCAACAATGCCCGATACAGCCAACCTTTAGGTTTTACCATGGTCTGGGGAGCCCCTCTGGGGATTTTCCGATGAACCACGCAGCCTGCAATCCAGATTTTTGCCAGTGGAGCGGGTGGATCTGTGGACATGGGCTCACTGCGTCGTTCTGTGTGCTGGCCGTGGGGTGCCCTCCGGTGACGGTCACTCCTGGCCCATCCTCTGGGGAAAAGGCGGCGGTCACTCACTGGACTTCTAGTGGTGTGTAGTGTAATGTAGGGCCTCGTTGAGCCTCATCTGATATTAGTGCAGCCAGCACCGCGGCCCAGCTGCCTCTCCGCCAACCCTTAGTGTTGGCAACTGCTTCAAACAGTTTGTGGTAAGCCTCAATGTCACTCGTCCACGGTAAATTTTGGGTAGCAGTCGACCGGCTGTCACCCGCAGACCTGGGAGCATGACATTTTGAGCGGCAAGCATGGGAAGCTCTGCTAAAGTTCCTTCCATCCTTTCTTGTCTTTCCACAAGGAGGTTGAAACAATATTGCTGGCGGACACTAACCACGGCAAGTTGCCTGAGGAGATTCTCTATGTCGATGGGGAGGAGTGTGTGTCTGCAAAACAGAAACCGGAATGAGTGACGGACAAAAAAACAATTATCATTTTTAATATTAATACAATTATCTTTTGCCAATATCTTCTCTTACGAGATTAGTGGATCCACAGGACCTTTCAGTGGCACCTTTTTGAATTTATGCCTTGTCTAGCCAAAGCTTTTCTGTACCTTTGAGCATACCCTGACCTTTGGAGAAGGGCAGACCAACTGTTAGTATGCTATGATCCCCCCGAGAGAGGGCTTCTTTCTACAAAGCAGAATCTCAGTTGGTGGATGTCATTACTGTTGTCAAAGAGTTTTCTGGTCTCCCCTCTCCCTTGGGGGTCAGGGCTCACACAACCAAAAGTGTGACATTCTCTAAGGACTACTTAGCAGGTGTTTCAATGCAGGACATCTACAACGTTGTGGGATGGTCCACACTCCTAACCTTTTTAGCTTCTCTTGTCTAGACACGCCCTAGCTGTGCTGCATTCACACGATGCAGAGATTTGAAAGTCTGGCTGGAAAATCATCTCTGGCCACTGCTGATGCTACCATTCTCAAACTTCAAAATTTAGTTTTTCTTTATACATAATAACTTTAAATTAATTACATTTTATTTAATTTTGAGAATATTCTTTTTTATTTGATAAAATTAATTTAATTTTTAAATGTTTGCTTTTTTCTAGAAACACACAGACTTTATTCTCAAAATTTAATGTTTATTTTTAACATTTTAATTCAACATTTTTGTTGAAATGTAACAAATTTAACCTTGCACTTGGCCCTAATCATTTTACATATTATTTAAACCATATTAGGCAATTGCCTAAAAATACATTTATATGATGTGTGTAGTAGTAGACCACACTTAATCATAACTGAGGCTCCTATATA
>JAUYWG010000001.1:1212707-1227356 GCA_034779775.1 Enteromius afrohamiltoni
CCTCATCCTTCTCGACCTGAGTGCAGCCTTCGATACAGTTTGTCACACTACCCTCCTCAATAGACTAATCTCCATAGGAATTTCACATATACCGCTTGGTTGGTTTAGATCCTATCTTTCTGTCCGCACTCAGTTTGTACAGCTTAAATCTAATTCATCCCATTCTTCCCCTGTTATTTCAGGTGTGCCCCAGGGCTCTGTCCTGGGACCCCTTCTCTTCATCATTTATCTTCTTCCACTTAATATAATTTCCACTGTTATGCTGATGACACTCAACTATACATTTCTAGCAAACCCACTACCAGCCTCCCACCCTCCTCCCTTAATGATTGTTTGATAGAAATAAAAACCTGGTTTTCTTCAAATTTTCTCAAATTAAATACTAATAAAACTGAGGTTCTCCTCATTGGCACCAAATCAATTTTATCCAAAACAGAAAGTTTTTCTCTAATTATTGATAATTGCCTGGTCTGCATATTTCCACCTTCGCAATACCGTCTTCGTCCATCTCTCTCCCCCCGCACTACTGCCATTCTTGTCTATAGCCTGGTTACGTCACGCTTGTACTAATGCAATTCTCTGCTCTATGGTCTCCCTCACAAAACTTTGCATAAGCTACAACTTGTCCAGAATTCAGCTGCCTGCATTATCACCAGAACTTCATCTGTAAAGCACATTACTCCCAACTTGCAGCAACTACATTGGCTTCCTGTTAAATATCGTATCGACTTCAAAATCCTTGTTTTTTAGGCCTTAAGGCCTTACACAACCTTGCCCCTCCATACCTATCTGATCTTCTTCACGTTGCTATCTCCTCCCGCACCCTTAGATCATCTAGCACTCACTTGTCTGTCCCCTCCGCTCGTCTTAGTACCATGGGCCGCTCTGCTCCACGGCTCTGGAACTCACTTCCACCTGAGATTAGGAACATCACTTCAATCACACCTTTTAAGTCTGCACTAAAAACTCACCTGTTTAAGCTTGCTTTTATTTCTAACTGATTTTTTAATTGTATGTGTGTAACTTGCTTTTTTGTACTGCTCTTTGTAAGTTGTCCTTGGGTGCTAGAAAGGCGCCTAAAATAAAATGTATTATTATTATTATTATTATTATATGCTGAAGAACTGAGACAAGTACGCTTACATACTCACGCCTGGCATTGTACTTGGCAACAATTATATTAGTCAGCATCTCAAAACAACATCCTTAGGGCATCTATGTTACTGCTATCTTATTGGTAAATTATATTTAGGGCAACACTTTATGTCAGAGGAAGTAACTACATGTCAACTAGCAGTCACTAGAGTAATTGTGCCTGTATAATGTCTTCTAACACTTTATTTTGATGACTCACTGACTGTCAGAAACGTTGTTATAAGTTAAAAGCCGTAAGTGCGCTTAGCAAACGCATGTGTTTTGTCGTGCAGATCTTCAATGACCCCATTCATGGACACATGGAGCTGCACCCCCTGCTGGTGAAGATCATCGACACCCGTCAGTTTCAGAGACTCAGACACATCAAACAGCTGGGAGGAATATACCTGGTGTATCCTGGAGCTTCTCACAATCGCTTCGAACACTCTCTTGGGTGAGATGTTATTATGTTCAGTTCAGACGAGAGCTGATAGCTACCCGAGACATCATTACTGTGAAACTGTAGAAAGCTGGTCGTACACATTTAATCAACGCTCCATATATTCTGTTTTATTTATTGATTGATTGACGGCTAGATTCAGAAAGCCAATATCTTGTTTTGTGTGTCAGTGTGGCGTATTTAGCAGGATGTCTGGTGAAAGTTCTTCATGACAATCAGCCAGAGCTGAACATTACCAGACAGGATCTCCTGTGTGTTCAGATCGCCGGCCTGTGCCATGACTTGGGTAAGGAGCAATAATGCTTGTGGAAAATTACACAGAAAAAAAAAAAAAAAATAATAATTTGTTGAATTTCTACTATATATATATCCCTCTAATATTTTAAATTATACACAAAAAATGTTGTTTATTATTATAATTATTATTATTTCTTATTAACCCTTTTTCCTTTACCTTGTTTTAAGGTCATGGTCCAATTTCTCATTCATTTGATCGTCGAGTAATTCCTGAAGCCAAAAAAAGGAAAAGATCCAACGGTAAATGTGTGTGTGAAATGAAATCTAATCTGAACGATCAGTGAACATGCAGGTTTTGTTATATTTGGACATGCAGAACTCGGGACAGTGTTTATATGATTACACTGAACCTGAAATAGCTGGCTAATGTAGATATGATTGAGTTCATTCTTATTCCTAGGTCTGCGTGATGACATTCCTGAAAACTGGGAGGTGAGCAGTTTTAGAGCTGATTGATAACACTGAAAATAATCCACAATTGTATATTTGCTCTTCTGGTCACAGATGTATTTCTGATTTCATCTGTGTTTCTCTTCGTATCAACAGCATGAGCAGATGTCAGTCTTGATGTTCGATGATATTGTGAAGACTTTAGAGAAGGAGAATAAAGATGTGATGAAAGAGCATGAACTGGATGATAAAGACATCATCTTCATTAAAGAGTTAATCGAAGGAGCAAAAACTTCAGAGGTACGTATTAATGGGGTTAATTACACTAATGACTTACAGTCTGAAGAAGAAAGTCTTAAAGTGATTTTTTTTCTTTTTTTCAGTGGAGTTTCAAGGGCAGAGTTAAAGACAAATCCTTCCTGTATGAGATTGTAGCAAATAAACAGAACGGCATTGATGTGGACAAATGGGACTATTTCACACGGTAAATATTATTAGGTGTTTTGTAAAGATACTAATGCTGTCTATTCTTCAATGCATCTAAAAATGTATACCATGTTTAATCTAATTTAATTATGTATATTCCATGCCTCTAAGTGAAGTGCTTTATTGGGTATCACAACAATGAAACGTCAATGAACTAAATTTATATAAATTGTCTTGCTCATTCGTTAGTGTGACAAAGTCATCCATGAACAAGCTGGTTTAAAGATCATCCTCTCCTTTGTTTATAATGTCTGTGTGACAGAGACTGTCATCATCTGGGCATCAGAAACAGCTTCGATCATCAGCGTCTGCTGAAGTTTGCTCGAGTCTGTGAAGTGAACGGGAGAAAACACATCTGCTTCAGAGACAAGGTGCCTGATTCAGTTATCATTCAGAAACATTACAGTGGCATTCATTACAAACAATATTTACTATAAAGGCACAAATCTAATATATTCATGCTGTGGTCTAAAATGTGTTTGCTTACTGTATTCAGTAAAAATATTTACTTCACTTGTGTGTGATTATCAAGTAAACAGCATTTTCAGATGTTTGGAGAAACATCGCGCTGATGGACAGTGACCTGTGGAACATTTTCAGTGTTTGTTGTACTTACAGGAATCACATTGAATGAAGTTATAAGTGCTAGAATTGTCTGTGTGTGTTTGTCCATGTTTCTCATTCTTGACGTCAATGAGATTGTTTGTGTGTCTAACAGGAGGCTGATAACGTTTATGACATGTTTCGCACCCGATACACTCTCCATCGCCAGGCCTATCAGCACAAGATCGGCTACATCATTGACACTGAGTGAGTTTCTCTGAGCAGATGCTGAACAGCAGCGAATGTCACATTTGTGCTGCCATGATGTTAAAATGATGCTTCGACATGTCTTCTTTTAGGAAGATGACACAAATTCAGCTTAAAACAAACACAAACTCTCATGTTTTGGTCTGTGCTAGGCTTGCAGAAGTGCTCATACGAGCTGATCGTGCTCTTTATAAAAAACAACCTAAAGGTATGCTGAAGATATCAGAAGCCATAAAGACAGCAGAGGAGTACAGCAAACTCACAGGTCAGCTGAAAGATGCCATGCATTCAGTTAAACATTCTGTTTTTGAGGATTCATGTGTCTCACGACATATAATATATGTCAAATAATCTATTTTCTACTATTAAAATCGTGATTTCTATTATTTACATATTAAGCTATGTTGGAAAACCTCTATTTAGTTCTAATCTTGACTCTTCTGTCAGATGAGATCTTTGAGCAGATCTCTTCCTCCACTGCTGATAGTCTGAAGGACGCTCGAGACATCTTGGAAAGGGTCATCAGAAGAAAACTGCCAAAGTTTGTTGGAGAAGCTCGTCTGACTGAGAAAAACATCTCAAAGGTTGGACAGAAACTAAAATAAACATTGTTCATAACATGTTCATTATCATAAACTTTAGTGGAAAAAAAACGATGTGGTTTGCACTGAAACAAACACAAGCCAGTAACTGACTAACTCTCTCAAATCAGGAAGACCTGACAGGATCTTGGAAGGCTGCAGTAGAGAACTACAGACCTACAGAGACCACTGTTTCTCTGAACGCTGAAGATTTCTCAGTTCATGTAAGTTCTGTTGTATTTATATGTTTATTTGCAGACCTAGATTGCAGTTGTGTAGATGCCCAGCTAACAGAATTTTTTTCAGAGAACGTTCTCCAATTATCCAGTATCCTTAACGTTATTAGAATGTTATTTAAAGGTTAGTGTGATGTTCCTGAAACATTCCTTCAATCATTCAAGCACCTGCTGTGAACAAACACTGAAAGAAAGACAAATAAGACATAGAATGTCCTTCAGCAAATTGCAGATTTTTTTTAAAAACAGTTTTGCCTTGATAAAATGTTAAATAACTCAACCTATTTGTTTATGTTGTTTTTCTTTCATCTTATATTACACTTCATTTTCTTCTCATACACTTCTCATTTTAAAGTACAACACAGTAGTCAGTTTTCAAAACTACACAAAATGTGTTAAAATGGCCTTAACACACAAAAAAAGTGTTATTATACAACACATCCTTTTTTAAAAGCGTTCCTTGCCGCTGTCTCCTCTGGCTTGCTTAGTTGGGGACACCTGATTTCTAGTGATTATCGTCATCTTGACTACAGAGACCGTCTCTGCATTTGATAAATAAATAGTTTAATTCTCGTCATTATACATTACCATCACT
This sequence comes from Enteromius afrohamiltoni, assembly GCA_034779775.1. Lineage (NCBI taxonomy): Eukaryota > Metazoa > Chordata > Actinopteri > Cypriniformes > Cyprinidae > Enteromius > Enteromius afrohamiltoni. Next base: position 1,217,697 of record JAUYWG010000001.1, read on the forward strand.
GTTCTTCTACTTGATAATGTTCAGTGCTTTGCTACAGTCTGTATTGTTAAAAGAGCTGTAGAAATAAAAGTGATTGAATGATTGATGTTTAGTCGTTTAGTGAATTCACCCCATCATCTCTGCCATCATAACTTGAGATGTCATCTCTTATTCAGGTGATTAATCTGGATCACGGCATGAAGGACAAAAACCCCATCGACAATGTCTATTTTTACAGCAAGAGGAAAACCAATGAAGCTTCTACAGTTAAAAAACATCAGGTATCTGTCACATTTACTGCATTATATTTCAGATCATTCTTTTTTTCAGCTTGTATAATGGTGTAAAGTTGATGTGCCCTCAAAATAACTCAATAGACAGCCATCAATGTCTGAACTGCAGGCACTAAGACGCTGGATGTAATAGTCAACTGAGTGTATTTCATATTTCAATTTCAGGATAACCATATTTAATTTAATCTTTGATTACATTTATACAGACTAACCAAAGAGCTAAATAAGGGAATTAAACGTAAGATTATTCCCCAAAATGTATTAATAAAGTAATTTATTAATTAATAATATCTTATAATAAAGGCAGTGCTGGAAAATAATGGTGGCCACACAAAATATCGACACTGGGAACAGTTTGAAGATTTTCATTTAGGGGTGTACTCACTTTTGTTGCCAGCAGTTCAGACATTAATGGCTGTGTGTTGAGTTATTTTGAGGGGACATCAACTTTTCACCATTATTCAAGCTGTACACTGATTACTTTACATTCTATCAGAGTTTCATATCTTTAGCGTGGTCCCTTGACAAGATATAATAAAATATTTACAAATATGTGAGAGGTGTATGCACTTTTGTGCAATTCTGTATCTATGTGAATGCTGGACTGAAGTTTATAGTGTAGCTGATTTACTCCATGTTAAAGTTTCCTCACGAGAGAAACTCATGTGTCTTGTTCTCTCAGCTCTCTAGTTTCCTGCCTCAGAGTTTTAATGAAGAGCTGGTCAGAGTTTACTACAAAAGAACTGATGGGAATAAAGAGGAGGAGAAGAAGAAGCTGGAGGAGGCTGAGAAATGCTTTCAGGAGTGGTGTGAGAACAAGTTTGGCCTCCATTAATGTGCTTATGGTGCATATAAAATTAATAAATAAATAAGAATAGTACTGCTCTTTTTTTTTTTCACTTCTGTTCACTTGATGCAGATGACGTGTGACCAGCAGAGGTCTCTAGTTCTCTTCTTCTGGCCTTGTCTTTTGGGAATGTTTCATGAGTCAAGTTGCACTAGTTTTAGTAATAATGTTCTGTGATATCAATTCTTGAATTAATTATGCTGTAATCTTGAATATCTTCATCATCAGTCAATGCTTCAGATGAGTTTTGCTTTGCATTTGATGGTTTCTGTGTCTAAATGAGTGATTAAAAAAATTACTGCAAATGCCTTTTAAACGGCCATCAACACATACTGTATTTATGTGAGATAAAAGTCATGAAAGACCAAATCTTGTTTAGGTTTATTCAATAAAGCCACATTCATGGAAAAGAGAAGTATCTTGTGTTTTCTGGTTACAAGTTAATGTCTTAAACTGTCGATCTTGTTACTCTGCTTATTAATTGAGTTTACACTACAATATAGATTTTAATGTCCTGTGTTAGGGGGAAGTCGTGGCCTAATGGATTGGGAGTTGGACTTGTAACCCAAAGGTTGTGTGTTCGAGTCCACGGTCCAGCAGGGATTGTGGGTTGGGTTAGTGAATAACCAGCATTCTCTCCACATTTCAAAACCACAGCTGAGGTGAGACACCCTTGAGCAAGGCACCCAAGTGCAGACATTTAATTAAACACACTCAAAGTACAGGCAAGCAGGGTCTAGGAACAGCGAACGGCAGAGACAGGAGAATAATCCAGTATACATGGCGGTGGTCAGGTGATCGGCAAACTTAATCCAGAGGCAGGCAGGGTCAAGAACAAGAACAGGGAAAAAAAACAGGGAATAATGGACGGTGTAACCACAATGATCAGAGACATGAAAAACACAGGTGGGTCTTTAAATACACAAGCTAACGAGACTAATAAGAAACCATGGAGACAGATAGGCTGGGTGGAGATACAACTTCATAATAAGAGTCCTGGGATGAATAACAGAGATACACAGACCAACATATAGATGGAGCTGGAGTGTCATCTAGTGGAGCTTGATGACTCCGCCAGCTGACCTGTTACACCTACATAGTTATTTGTTAACAACGGCCCATTATTCGAAAGTTTTGCCCATATATTTGAATTGATACCCATCTCCGTCTCTCCACAATGTCTTTGTTCTCTCGCTTTCAGTTTTGAACACAAAAATGAAAAGAAAAAGCCTCCTCCAAAATCTTATAAAGATGTGTAATATTCCCTCCAATGCACAGATATTTCCTAGGTTTCATATGTATAACAATTAATTTTCTTTCATTTTCAGGATGATGTGTACTCTAATGTAACTGAGAGGGACGTTCACATGACTGGATCAGCCATTTGTGATGACGCTCCATATGCAAATGTTTCATCCAACAAACCCAGACAAGAGATGCTGAGGAGGTCCAGTATGTGACATTCCATCATCACAAAACCAAACCGACGAAGAGAGCAGAGAAGAACGAAAACCAGTACGGAAATATTAGGATTCACCAACCTGCTGCAGTGAGGTGCTTCTGCCATCATCTACTCACTACTAACAGAAACATGACATACGAAGGTGCTGTATTTTTAAAGTAAAAGTTTATTTCATTTTGTTTTCAGAAGTGGAAACTATGGAAGAGGAAGAACCATAACCACACTTCGATGACACAGGAGACACAGCAAGGGAAAGAACACACAGATAGAGGAGTACACAGGGAAATCACACAGGGTAAGTATTAAGGTAAGTATTCATTACTGAGATTTAGTCCACCTGCTGAGAAACGAGCTCAGTAAAGTGTGGTTTTAAAGTGCCCATACTATGCCATTTTAAAGGTGCCCAGCTGGCATTCGACCAACCTTAAATGTTTAAATGTGGTTGAAATAATGTCAGTTTATGAAAAAAACATTCATTCAACGTCAAAACAACGTTGAATAGCAAATGGTTGAAATGGTGTTGTTAACTAACTATGGATTCAACATAGAAATCTAAATAAAATTTGAGTTGTACATCAAATCAACATTATTTTTACAACCATGACTTTTAAAAATTTAGTTGAAATATATCAGTAGAAAAATAACGTTGTTCTAACATTCAAACAATTCTGATCAATTAACTGTTGAAAAAGTGTTGATGCATGAATAACGATACAACAGTGAAAGATCAACTCTGAATTAAACGTTTGTTAAGTAACATTAATTCAACGTCAAAACAACATTGAACACTAAATGGTTGAAGTGGTGTTGTTAACTCACTACAGATTCAACATAGAAATAAAAATAAATGTTTTAGTTGTACGTCAAATCGATACTGATGATTCATGAAAAAATGATTCATGTAAAAATTATGTATTTACATTATTTAGGTTCTATTTAAATACTATATTTTTCAAATTATATGTAGTTAAAATGCTTAGAAACAATGTAAACGTGTTAACTGTGCAAACTATTTGATTTATTCACATAAATGTTATGTATATGGTATCAATACAAGTCGCTATAGAACAAACCGTTTAATCATTGTTTTGATTTCAATAATTGATGTCTATGTATTTTTGTACTTTCAGGTAAGAGAGTTCTGGGAATGTGGCAATGTACAGTCTCTGGCACAGAGGTATTCACCAGGTATGATTTACTAAAACATTCAAAGCTTAAACACAGACATTTTGGGCTGAGGTCTAGCCATTCTTGTGTATAAAGTATTTGTCCTTGCACTTTTAAATTGGGGACAATCTCTTGAGGCACATTTACCGTGCCCACCGAGATCAGTCCATTCTATTGATATTCCCTCTGTGTCAACAGATTTATCATCAGAATGATTATCATACAGTGATATTAGTAATATGATGAAGATTTTTCTAAGGCAATTATTCATAAACCTCCAGGCTGGCACTGTTATACATTTATTTTATTTTTTTTAAATACAATAAATTGATTTACAGTAATTATATATTTCTTTCCATCCTATCTTTCCACTTTCTATCAAATAAATGCTGAATTCATGTGGATAACAACAGTGCCGCTTCTGTCAATGTTCTGGGACGCCTGGAGAGATACACTGTGAGTGTAAATCTGCATCAGGTTTTCAACAGCGAATGAGGGGCCTCCGGACCGAAGATATCTCGTGTTATGCCAACTGCAGAAAAGGTGGAGTGAAATGTATTTTATTTCTTTATAGAAATAATTACAAATGCTTAAGTATAACCAGTTTATTTCACATTGTTTAATTATTTTATAGTGTGATGACATACACGTCAAACGAGACCATCATAAACACATTTGTGTGTACCTCAATAAGGACATTACTACACCCATTCAAGAATTCAAGGTTTGTATATTTGCTTTTTATTAGGACCTAAACACATTTCTAACCTGTATGTGCCTAATATATCAGTAAACTGGACAAAGTGTTCATTTTTGTTCTTCTTTATTTTCTTTTGACAGTAACCCTAAACAATCTGAGAGGATTTTCAGAGGTCATTCTGGGGCTTTATGTGATCCGTAAAGAAGGTGCATCTGAGGAAGATCCAGCAAATATTGGAGTAGTTATAGAAGTCGTGATGCTGCTACATCACTTAAAGAGTATTTCCTTTGGAATAGTTGCGCTGTTTGTACTGATCTACACTCTCAATTTAAGCTACTCTCACATTTGAAAGCCTAAAGAAAATACTGATGAATTTGAAGGGCAGCAAGCCATCAGGAATTTAAATGTTTCTGTAAATGAGGAATTTACTGCTTCCCCAGATGTTTCCAACTACTGGAAATACATTAAAAAACTCAAACTTACAGGGGTGGGACATGAATATGTGAACTGATGACACTGATGCTAGAGAATGCACCTAGGATACCTTCCTTCTTTGTGTATTTCTAATACTCTTACAAAGTGTACAAAATGTGTAAACTGTTGTGTGCTGTTGACCCATTTCAGAAACACGTGACATGTTTTGCAGCAGAGCTGAAACTGTTACTGTTATTTCTCTGGAGTAAAATCTGTAGTTCTTATGTTCTAGTGTGGTTCTTTAGGTATGTTAAACACCCTGCAAAGACTTTGTTTAAGCAGCTGAAACAGTAAGTATGACGCTAAGATGACGCTACTGCCTTAAATGTTTATATGTGAAAATCTGTTTTTTAAAAGTTGTTACAGAAACTGTTCCTGAAAAAATGAAAAACTTCACTGAAACATTCATGAAAAGCAGGACTTTAGAGACATTGAAATTTTAACATTGATTGGATTTGCAAAATCTAAACTAAAATAAATATTGATTCAATGTTGGCAAATTCACCTATGTTGACAAACGTGACGTTGGAATGACTTTGCTACTTCAACATTGATTAGATTTGCAAAACCTACAGTTCCAATCCGACGGTTATCCAACACTGACACCTGACGTTGATTCAACGCTGAATCCACGTTAAAATGCCGGCTGGGTGGCCAATATTGTCTCTTAAAAGGTTTACATATATGCAAGGTCTAAAAACACTTTAGTTTTCTCCAAAAATATATTTAATTTTACCCCATTTCTAAATGATTGGTAAACGACTCATATGAAGCAGTTCAAAGAATCAGTCTGTCTAAACCCCACCTCTCCGTGAGCCCTCACTGCTGTGATTGGTCAGATGGCGCAGTCCTTTATGATTGGTCTACGGCGATGATCGGGATTAGTATTCTGGTAATGGTGGAGCCTGGCGTGTCTGTGACATTATGACTGTAGACACCAAAGGACTTTGAAAAAAAAAAAAAACACTCTTAAAATACACAACTTAATGAAGGAAAGACAAACCACACCTGTAATAGAACTAGGAACAAAAAGACCATATATGGCCATGGGGAACACAACTAGGTCTAAAAAGCCACATATGACACATACAAAATGTCCATGATGTTACAGTTTTAGGAAAGGTTGAAAATAATTATTTTAACACATTTTAGTCAAAAACATCAATTCAAGCTACAGAGCCCCTAATGGCACAAAAGTATGGAAACCTATATGTCAATGTTTCTTGCGCTCATATGAGGATCTTTTGTCAGCACATAAAAAAAGAAGGGAAAAAAAGAAAATTGATTGATTATTAATGCCAGTAAACTGAGGTCAAGGAGAAAATTAGTCAAGGACGTTAAAAATGAACTTCTCCGTCTGTGGTCAGTTACACCATCCAGTCTTACTCAACATATGTTTCAGAGTTCTTCAGAAAAAGCTTTTAGCAAGAAACAGGCACTATATATATATATATATATATATATATATATTTTGACTCATTTTCTGAACATCTCAATTCCAATGCATGCAAAAGCCAGCGAAACTGATAATAATAATATTATCAGAATAATTTCTACCCAGTACAGTCTGAGCTGAGTGATGATTTGACACTCATTGATTTATTGGGTTGGATAACTATTGGATTCCCTTTTTATGGTTTTAATTTTTTTAACAAATCATGATTAATGCATAGAATGCGTTATTCTTCCCTAGTTCCTCTTAATTACAATGTGCTGTAGTTCCATTCTTCTCCACTAATTAACATCAGAAAAATGTGTGGCGCTGTAGAGCTGGGGGAAACACTGGCATCATTTTGATCATACCAGTGTATGTTGAGTCACTGCACAGAAGGTGGTCTCTGAGTCATCGGATTTGTGGATTCATGATTAGGTAATTTCCTGTTTGACCCACCCACCTCTACTGCCCACCACTTCCTGTCACATCTCTTTTTGCCAGTAAACCAGTTGAAAAGGTTGAAAAAATGTGAAAAAAAAAGGCATTAAGTATAAATAAATACATAAATATACATTGTGTAATATTCTTACTTAAAATGGGTTTCTTCTGTAAAAAAAAAAATAATTAAAATATTATTATTATTATTATTATTATTATTATTATTATTTTCCTTTCAGGAAAGCATTCTGGCCACTTTAAACACCCAGATTTTTTTTATATTTTGTAATATTTTTATTCAAAAAAATGTCTTCATTTAACATATTCTCATCTATCCTTCTAAATCCAAAGCCAAGTGAAACTGGAAAAAAAAGAAAATGGCCATATTTATGGCATTCACAGTCAATTAATGTGGTGGACAGATCTTTTTAAACATATCTAGTTTAATTATCAATGAATGGCATTGGAAAATGTTGTCTTTAGTTGCTGCTATGGGCAGCACCTAAGAAAGAGGAAGAAACATTTATATCCGCATGGTCTAAAACGACCATGTCATGCCAGTAATGTGAAATCACTTTAACGCTTTCTGGATGTCAGAATCATCAGGGCACGGTAGGAGTTAATAACAAGTAAATATTATATGAATTATTTGCATTATGCACGTGATTATATGGTTAAAATGTCAGTACAGTCAAGATAATTCTATTGTACAACACAACTAATTAATTGGAAAACTTTTTGTTATTATTATTGTCTATTTTGAAGTTAATGATTGTGTTTTCTTGTAGTGATGGGATTCAGAATTGCTCCTCCTCTTGCTCTGGCATTTTTGCTCATGATTCATGGTAAGTATCCGTCATAAATGGGCACAAATACATTAACAAATAGTTAAAATACAACATGCCATGCTGGAAAATGTATTTAAATAGAAATACATAATTTGTACTTAATATTTAAATATTTCAAGTAATGTAAAAAAAAAAACAATGTGAAATTTGTCATCCAGTGAAATACAATTAAAGCCGGTGTACACCATAAACAATGACTATTTTATTAAAATAATGATATATACAATGCAGCTGTTTTATCTAAAAGCTCAAGCTCTTATTATGATCAGGCTCAAATTATTATGATTGACTCTAAATGTTATCATCTTTTTTTTTCAGATTTAGGATGCACTCTCATAGGGGATATGATCCATGCTTATTTCACATGTACCATGTCCAGTGCACTTCATTTAACCATACCCTATCTCACTTGAAGAGTAGGCTCTGGTGCAGTTCATGTGTAGTATAATAGTTAGCCATGCTAGAGCATGGAACAGTTCATTTATTATTTCTATTTACACGATTGTTATCATTATTACTGTAACAGCTGTACATTTAAGCATTAAGTTCAGTTGCCTGAAATAACCCTATAGGTGACGAAGGCAATGTTGCTCAGCCACTTTTCCATTGTATCTGGATCTGTTAGATCTGTAGTTTTTTCTAAAATTCTTCTGCAATTTTTGAGACCCTCCAATCAGAAAGCTAGCAGTGAATCACGAGACCAACTTAGAGCTGTCAGAAAAATTCCAAAAAAGATGGTTCCGAAAAAGTTTTTTTAGCTGCTGTGGAGCGAAGAGTGTAACCTTAGATATATTGTATGCTGGTTTAAACCCCCCAAAAAGATAATTTATTTGTGAATACAGGTGAGAGTGATTTGTTGATTGGCTGTGTGCTCTCTGTGAGTGTGGCTTGTTTGGTCAGGTGATAGTGACGATGTGACATTACACCCCCCTCCGAAAAAAGCAAAGGTACCCAAATGCTGAGGGGGGGGGGCTTGTTGGAAACCAAGCAAGCTGGACCAGTGTAACCACTGACATACCTGCAGTGGTAGGTCTGCGAGGTAGGTACTGTAGCTGAGGGGAAGGGAAAAACATCTAGAAGTGGGGTCTGAGAGCATGGTGCAACACCTACCTGGCTCCACAATATTGCAGAGAGCAAGTGAGGAGATGCTCCTGCATCACACCTGGATTAGATATACCCTTGTGGAGGCAGCACTCTGCGGGTACAGTTGCATCACAATAGCATGCTCGACTGGAGGGGATATCCATATTCCCCTGAGCCACATCTCAAGAGTAGTGCGAAATGATGAAGCACTAGCTTAGTTCAGGCAGAAAATGGTGCCATCCAAGATCTAGTCACCGCTGAGAGATGGAGGAACAACATTGGAGCATGGTAAAGGGGACACCCTTTATTTAATAAGGATGAATCCTTTTACAACACTGTGATGGTAACACAAGTGAGCAAGAGCAAAATCCCAGAACAGGATCTTCCAATCTCAAGGCCTCAATTCATCAGTCTATTGCTGACATTTCATTGGATGTTAAGATGCTTTAAACAATTGTCATTTGTTTTTGGGATATCATGATTATGATGAGCAAAAAATTCCTTCACTGTGTGTTTCAGGAGTTTATGGACAAGATGATTGGGACACGAGATATGGTTCTTCACACATCTGTGCACTAAAGTGGTCAACAGTGACAATCTACTGTACTTATACATACCCACGTGGATATCAGATCATGGAAGTGATGTGGACAAAAACAAGTGGATGCGATCCAGATCTCTCAGAAACAAGTGGATGCAATCTAGATCTCTCTTTGGACCCTGAATACAGCCAGAGGCTTCAGTACCTGGGAGACAAACAGCAGAACTGCACCATCAGACTAAATAATGTGACTGAGAAGGATGAACATGAGTATTATTTCAGTTTCATGACTGATAAAGATAATAAATGGTTTCAACAACCAGGAGTGACTCTTACTGTCACAGGTGACTTTGATGAGGTTTCTCTCTTCTTCTGTACATTATGTTGAATAAT
>JAUYWG010000001.1:1265133-1282522 GCA_034779775.1 Enteromius afrohamiltoni
ACGGAAATCGGTTTCAATTATATATTTATTTTATTGAAAGATCTAATTTTTTAAAACCATATGCATGACTAGAAGTAGACATATCAAGCTTTCTACAGATATAACTCTCATGTCACTGTGTGGAGTTTTCGGTGAGTTTCAGTTTCATTTTAGTAACTCATTCGAATTGCACAAAGTTGTGTTGTTATTATATGTGTATACAAATTAAAGTAGACCCTTAACAGATTCGATTGATGTATTGTTCTTATCTGTACGATCAAAACTCAGTGTGTAATTTAAGTTCTTCTGCATGTATGCGTTTGCCGACCCCAGGGGGTTAATATTCATTGAGTCACACCTGAAAAGACAAAGACCCCTCCCCTAATGGGCCATTAGCAGCTGTCACTGAGGCAGGTAATATATAATGTGAGGAGATGTGATAAAAAAAAAACTGTTTTTTGAAATGATTTGTATTTTATTTAAAACACAGTATAACTAAAATATACAAAATGAAGGTCAAAGATAAATTACTGAGCAAACTGATCTAACTACATAGATGTTAATGCGTTTGGTTTTTTTTAAATAAATCATCTGAATTCATTTCGAGTCTGTATTCATCATTCACAGCTGTTGGAACAGCCTTTACGTTAAGTACGTAAGTTTGGGCATATTATGAGGACATAAATTAGATTAAACTGCATGTCCGCCTATAGAAAATTAATAAAATAAAAAGAAAATAGCACCAACTGATCAGTACAAAACTATTGATGCATGACGTTGCAACAACGTCGCCTTTACGAACTGGCATCTTAACGAAGTTAGGTCGTGGCGACGTATAGGCACATTTCACTTTTCCGGTTGCCACGACGTAACTAGTTATGACAAAACTTTGGTCACCAGATTACGTAGCAGTTACGTAACAGTTACATATTTTGTTAGCTGGGTTGGCGTCATCAGGAGAAGACGCCTCAAAACGCATATATGCATTTGCCGCTTCCAGAGGGTTAATTCGGCCAGCGCTCCTCCCAAAACAGTACAGACACAATTGCATTTGCAAAAAAACAACTGTAATTAAGGGATTTAGAGGCTACAGCAGATGTAAATGCAAGAGAGAACTGCAAACATTCCCTTATTCAGTCCATTGCCAGGAACAATGCCTTTCTGTTGTTGTTGCAAATGAAGCATTTTTCATACACAATGAAACCTTTTGCCACGAGATGGCTTTCAAGTAGAGTTTACCAAATAACTTTGTAACCATTCACACACATTGAAACGCAATTGAGAACCATAACAGCGTATGTTAAAGAATGTAAACAAAATTTTCAGGCAGGTTTATTGTATTAATATTAAGCAGCCTATAAAAATAAAGTCTCTGATTTACCGGAAAATGAAAGTGAAACCTCTGATTGCCTCCAATCCTAGAGGACTTTTTTTCCAGGTGGACTTTCGCTTTTCACTTTTGCTTTCCTTTTCTGGTAGTTCAGAGACTTTATTTGAACAGGCTGTTGTGTAACAATTACATAGCCTGTTCAAATAAATGAACATAGAGTTTGCTTCAGGGTTGGAGGCAAATGTGGAGGTTTTGCTTTCACTTTTCTTTTTCAGTAACTGCAAGGTTTTATAAGAAACTATTAACAATCAAAAGGATTTTCACTTTTGCTTTCCTGTAATACTGGAGTTCTCCCAACAACACACCTTTTTGTCATGCCTCCTTTATTTACAGTCTCTATTATCTATTATCTCTATCATCATTACAAGTTGATGAACGATGCTTCACTTCACTGTAAAGCAAAGGTGTTAAAACACAGCCCTAATTAGATTAAATTCTAAATATACACACCTGATCTATACAAGCTAAACAAGTCCTTCAGGCTTGAAAACTACATGGTTTTTGTGTTGAGCCAACTCATAAAGAAGTCTATCAGTGGTTTTCAATCCTGTTCTTCGGGACCCACTGCTCAGCCTTATCTGACACATTCATTTCAGTTTATAGAGCTGTTTGGAAATTAGGGAGACATGCAAAATGTGCAGAGCTGTGGGTCCCAAAGAACAAGTTTGAAAACACTGGTCTATATTGAAGTCTTCTAGAGTAGACAAGGTGGCAATACGAAAATAATAGTATACAATACCAAACACTCTGACGAAGTACCAAACTGCAGTGGAAATGTAAACAGAGCTAAAAGTAAAAGCGGCTAGAGTAAACATGGGTTTCCCCATTTACACAGCTACAGAAAATACCAGGTTAGATTGGGGAACACATGCAGCAGCTTTTACAGCATTCACTGTTTGAAGAGAAAAATAATGAAAATAGATTGTAAAATATAGATGTTAATTACTCTAGGCTAACATTGTTCGGTTTAAAATGTTTTTATAACACCCAACTACTTTTTTTGTATTTATTTTAGTTTAGTTTAGTTTTTTTGTATTAATCATCTTTTGCTCGTTAATACATTTAATAAATGTAACATTTGAAGTATCATGCTATTTAGTTAAAAATCTTTCAATGATGATTTTTGTAGTCCGGTAATCGTCGGCTGATGGTCAGCTAAAGCCATACCGCTTCTTATTGAAGAATGGCATTCAGTGGGAGGAAAACTTTTTTCCTTTTGAAAGCCTTGTTTTGTTTTTTTATTTCACAGGGAGGAGCAGCAATTTGACTATAAAAAACACTGCAAAGACTTTCTGCAGCTACAGATGAAGAGCAGACTGAAGAGGAATCTGAAGTAACAGTAAGTTGTGTCTTTGTTTATTGTACCACAAATAGATTGACAAACTATCATAACATTTTTAACTGTATGAGCTATATTTGAAATTGACATTTTCTCCGTAGACTTGATTTGTGGTATTTGGCTGAAAATGCTGTAAACATCATATTTGCACAGAGCTATAAAAACCAGAAAGAAAAGTGAAAACAACTTCCTAAGGAGAGACACTGTTTTTTTCGTGTATCTGTCAAATTCTAGATTATGGGCTTTGTGGTTTTTCATAAATGTATGTTATTTATTTATTTATTTGTCTTTGACTACTGGAAAGAAAACATCCAAAGGAAACTGTTAAGTGTTCCTTTATCTAATACTTTATATATTTGTATCAAGATTTCAATTACAGTACATGTTTTTAAAGACTGCAATATATATGAACTTCAGTAAGTCCTACACACACCAGACTTTACAGTTTTATCCCTGTCTATATTTTGGAGGTTTTTACAGAGGGATTTGTTCATATATAATTCACTTGATAATATACATTGTTGTATTCCCCCAAAACTGTCAAAAGTATTTTCTGAACTGAGATACATTTTGAACAGACTTCATCCAGTGTTTAGACCCAGTGTTCTAGAAATGTATGGAAATTGGCACATAATTTGCAAATATTTTACTTAATATTCTACAGAACTAGTAATACAAAAATGTTTGCAATTATCAATGTAAATAATCAACTAGGTAAGTAAGGTGATAACTATCAGTAATTCATTTTTTTAACCCTATTTATCTGCAGTGTCTCACCTTAAACAATACAAAAATGAAAAATAGCCATATCTCTATCTTAGCCAAAAATAAAAAAAATTGTCAACAAATTATTCATTACAAAAGTTTTATTTTTTGCAGGCAGTAGATTCAAAGACTAAATTGGAAAGAATGGACAAAATACAATGCATTTTTTTCTTTTGTGATTTTTGTGACTAATATTATAACCTTTCTTTTTCTTCTTTTTTTTTCTTTTTTCCAAGACAAGCTGTCACAGACAAAGTGGCAATTGTCCAGGTGAGTACTATTGTGTATTTTAGTAGTAAAATATAGAAATGATATTGGCATACTAACAAGAGAATGTAAATCATGGACGCAATTAACATACTGAGTATGAACTGTGAAGCTCACATTAGCTTGGATAAGTACCAGGCACGGAAATCACGGCCAGCCAAAAGGATGAGATCACTTCCAAGAAAAGAGAGGCCTTATAAAATTTAAAAGGAGGGTACTTGCACAAGTTGCAGATAAAAAATAAGGAGGGCTACCAGATTAATGGTCACTAACCAAGTAGGAAGGAAGGAAGTGACATGTGGCCAGCTCTGCGTTTAACCCATTCAACCACACACACCCGGAGCAGTGGGCAGCCATTGCTGCGGCGCCCGGGGAGCAGTTGGGGTACCGTGCTCAAGGGTCTCACCTAAATCGTGGTATTGAAGGTGGAGAGAGCTGGTTATTCACTAACCCCAACCATAATCCCTGGTTGACCTGGGACTCGACCGTTTAACCTTTGGGTTATGAGCCCAGTTCAGAATAGCAGCCTCTTTGATAGAGAAAGGCTATAAAGAGTGGTGTTATAATAAACAAAGACTAAAGGCAGTTGATGCGATGGCTGTTTTCTCTGCTGTTTTTTTTTAACGGAAACACTTACCAATTAATTTGTACAACCACACAAGCCCTCTCCTAAACCTACCTGTTACTAAAATTATGTAAAAACATAACTCTATGGGGTTCTCTGGGTTCAAACCCATTGATCGGACGATCCTGTCTTAATTTCGCTCTGCAAACTGAGCTACATCAACCCTTAACTACGTCAACATATTTGTACAAATGACCCATACGGACGCATTAGTTTGAGGACAGGTTGAACTTGACCTAACAATGGACATTACATTTGTAACAGTATTTTGTATTTTTGTTATTTAATTATTGACAATTAATCTTATTATGAAAAGTGTTCATTTCCAGTAGATGGCAGCACTGTTATACTAAACTATAGCCCTTTTTAATGTTATCACCAAAAATAACCTGAGAAATGTGTATCGTTAAAGTCAATTTTACATAAAATCTTAATAAGCCTAATTATATATATATATATAAAAACATTACTAAATTAAAATTCCACAAATCTCCAAACACTACACAACATATTATTAAACTAAACTAGGCCAACATAAAGTTTGTTCCAAATTTTTATCTCATCTAATAGAATTTTATCATCATCATCATCATTTATTATGTAGTTTTACCTCTGTCGTCTCGTATTTCTTATTCTTCTTCTCCTCTTTTTTTCCTTCCCTGGACACCAGAGTGCTTTGGTCATTTTGACATTATAGTAGATGTTCACTGATAAATTGTCACTATCAGGTAACTGATGCATGTGAAAGTGGCTGCACAAGGAAAGATAGATCATGTGTCGATTCGGGAGAGCAGTATAATGGTTATTTTTTTGTGGAATAATCTCTCTCTTTTCTCTCTAAATTGTTTAAAAAAATACAACTTCACTCATTTTGGCGCCCTAGGGATCGGCGCACCTATAGCATTTGCCTTTTCCGCCTATACCCTATACCTCCGCTAAACATTAACAAAATAACAATACTGTATTAAGACATGTTATGCAAACAAAACGACTGTATATCATATTTCGAAAAAAATGACTTGGTATTGATTATTTACACAAGACCTGTATGTTTATTTGTTTTATCGCAATGTACACTACCATTCAAAATGTTGTAATCACTGTGATTTTAAAGAAAACTATTTGGTTGGACTTTTTTTTCGATAGTCCAATTAAGACTTTCTACTAATTATAAGGAACTACATGTAAATTCTCATTAATTAGCAACTACATGCCTACTGTTAGGGTAGGTTTAGTTGACATATACTTGCAAAGTTTCTGATAGTGTGTAGTATGTTGCGAAATGCAAAATGACCAGTTACAAACAATTCATAAAAATGTAAATTGAAAATAAATCATGTACTTTAAAATTTGTTCACCACATGATCTTGAAAAAAATAAGTGCTGTTGATAATTTCAGAAAGAGCGCAAACACATAATTAGCTATGGCTAGAACTGCATTTATTAATCAATCCAATCCAGTCTCGTCCAATCAAAATTATAAGCCTTCCCCTTAAATAAGCCCGCTGCCTTCCCTTCCTTATCTCGTTACGCAGCCCTCCTCCACCCCTTCTCCGCCTTGTCTTCCTATCGGGAGGCAAGCAGAGTTCGAACCGACCTCCCGGCTCGGCCCCTGGATAGCACGCCAAACACGCTTTAATTGTTTATCAAAAGGAAGCGAAAACTCGTGAAATTATATTGTAGTTTGCATGCTTAACATTTTTTAGCTCTTAGCATATTCTTTGATTCTTAAGCAGTAAATTAGCATTTTAAAATGACTTCGGAATAATCGCGTGACACTAAAGACAGGAGTAGTGATGCTCAAAATGAATACAACAACTTCTGAACAGTAGTAGTATATTATAGTATATTATGTATAATAGTATATTATATATATATATGTAGTATATTGTTACACAAAATAGGTCAAGGTGTATAGAATATATACAGCTGGATATATTCATTATACTACTGACACAACAACACAAAAGGTTGTCTGTTAAGAAAAACAGTAGGTACTGTATAGTCTAACGCACGTCCTGATTTTGCTGAGTTAGGTGTGTTCCTGGGTCAACATATTTTGTTGACCCTGGAACAACATTTTATTCCAAAATTTTAGTTTTGACCATATCTCTACACCTAAACCTAACCCTACCCAGTAATGCCAAAAATCAGAGGAAATGATAGATGACTGACGCTGATGTACAAGCACCAAACACTGATTGTAAGCCTAAACTTCACAAAAACTATAAACTGGTTCTTCAAATCCTATTGGCTAATCACAATGTTGTTCCAGGGTCAACAAAGATGTTGACCCAGGGACAGGCCTAACTCAGCAAAATCAGGTTCTGCATAGTGTAACACAGCGTAACTACTGAATTGTAATATTTATATGTAGGGATATTTCTCATGGTTGCACTCACCACATTTGAATACTGTATTTATAAATAAAAGCACAATTATTTCCTTTTCCTTAAAACAGCAGAAATGGAAAAGGTTCAGAGAAAAAAAAATATACCGTGCCAGTCTGCTGGTAAAAGCAATGAAAAAACATCAAGAGAAAGTGCAAGCAGAACAGCCATGGAAACACCTCACAGCAATAAAAAGGGCTTAAGTGTTGTACAAAAAATACAGAAGAATTGGAGCAGACAAATACAAGCTGGAAGCAATGAAAACCTACCTATATTTAAACTTCAGCTAAAGGAGACATGGAGGAACCGTAGTGGATTCTGCAGAAGAAGCACATTTGGAAAAGACACCAAAAAACCAAACAAAACCATTATGATGATTGGAGCCACAGGAGCGGGAAAAACCACTCTGATTAACAGCATGATCAACTACATTGTGGGAGTGCGATGGGAAGACAACTTCCGGTTTGTGTTGATAGACGAAGGAAAGCAGAAATCTCAGGCCGAAAGTCAGACATCACAGATCACAGCATATCAGATTAATCACATGGATGGTTTCAAGAACGAATACTCTCTGACCATTGTGGACACACCAGGATTCGGTGACACCAAAGGAATTTCTCATGACCAGAAAATCACAGCACAGATCCGAGAGTTCTTCTCTGCCCCTGGAGGGATCGACTGCATCGATGCCGTGTGTTTTGTAGTACAAGCTTCACTCCCCCGCCTGACTCACACACAGAAGTACATCTTTGACTCCATTCTTTCCATATTTGGAAAGGATATTGCTGAAAATATTCTTATGATGGTCACCTTTGCAGATGGAAAAAAACCTCCCGTTCTTGAGGCCATCAAAAAGTCTGAGGTACCCTGTTTCACGAACGAGTCTGGAGAACCACTTCACTTCAAGTTCAACAACTCTGTTGTGTTTGCTACCAATAATGAATCTGCAGAGGATGAGGAGTCTGACAGTGAAAACTTTGACCATATGTTCTGGAAATTGGGATTTTCTAGCATGAAGAAATTCTTCACATCCCTTAACAAGATGAATACCAAGAGCTTGTCCCTGACACGGGAGGTCCTAAAAGAGCGGCAACATCTTGAAGTGCTTGTGGAAGGCCTTCAACCCCAAGTCAATGCTGGTCTGGCAAAACTGGATGAAATCAGGAAGACAAGAGCGGCTTTAGAGCAGCACAAGGCTGAAATGGATGCAAACAAGGATTTTGAATATGAAATCGAAGTAAATGACCCAATACAGATTGAAAACACAACAAGCCATTACTTAACCAACTGCCAGAAGTGTTACTTCACATGTCATGAGACATGCATTTATGCAAATGACAGTGATAAATATAAGTGCAATGCCATGAAAGATGGAAAGTGCACGGTCTGTCCAGGAAAATGTGTATGGAATGTGCACCATAATCAGAAATACAAATGGAGTTATGTCCCAGTAAAGAAAAAGGCAACATATCAGGATTTAAAAAAGCGATTTGAGGCTGCACATGGACAAGCCATAACAACAGAAAAGATCTTTGAAGAGCTTGAAAATGAGCTGATGGTTGTCCAGAATATTTTGACCAATCTAATTAAAAAATCTCAAATGTCTTTGGAACGGCTGCAGGAAATTGCCCTCAAACCCAATCCTTTGTCCACCCCTGACTACATTGATCTGATGATTGAGTCTGAGAAACAAGAAGCCAAGCCTGGATTTCTAGATCGCATTCGATCTTTAGAGGGAGTCAAGGAGAAGGCAGTGCTCATTAGTAAGGTTTCTACAGGAGGAGTGGTTCCGAAGAATTTGAAAGAATACAAACCTGAAACAAGACAAAATCCAGCATCGTACGATCCTAGAGTCCTGTTCAGTCAGGTAAGAAGAAAATGTTTGATGTTTTTTATTGTATGTTCATTAACAATTTGAGTGTTACACTTTCTTATTAATTGTTCTGTTTTTTCCATAACCCTCTGATGCATCGTGATCAATACAGTTGACATCTTGGAAGCCATTTGGGATGTAGCATCATGACCCAACCACCAAAGTTTTGTCTAAAGTTCCATTTAATTGTTGTATTTTGATCTACTTTATGATTTGAGATATTGCATAATATCACATACCTTTGATCACATAACTCAGCTAAAAACATACTTATTTAGAGTTATTTTTATGATTTGCTTGTGTAATATTTTGTTCAAATATGTTATGTCCTAATGTAAATTGTACGGTGCCTTGAAAGGCACCTATAAATAAAAGGTATTATTATTATTCTTTAATATAAATATTCGAGATGGCGGCGGGAAAAGGTGGTGCACCGTGTACATTGCGAGGAAGTATTGATTTTTATTCTCAGAAAACCACACTGTCATATTCATGTATATTCAAACTTTTTCTTTTTTCGCATAGGCAATATTTTAAAAACATTTTTTTAAAACCACACATTAATTTCTATTGATTTTCTTTTTTACCCTTTATGCTCTCTACTACAGTGGACATATTGGTAACTCCCTCAAAATCATGCCGTTTGGGATGATTTTTCACTTATTCATTTATAATGATTTATATACTCGTTACATAATGGATTTTTATCACTGGGCTTATCAACTTATTTTAACTGACATGTCATTGGTACCATGTTATTTTTTAGTTGCTATATAATTGTAGATCTCACATCTTTTACGTAGATAATGTTACATTTGATTAGATCCATGTTTTCTTAGTATTTACTGCATTGCCACAGTAACAGCTACACAAACTTGTCTGCAGCTTTTTGGCTAAAGTGCTTGTATGGATGTAGATGATGTTGTAGAGTCTTCCTTGTTCTAAATAAATTGCTCTAAAGACATTTTGAAGCCAGATGGATCTTTATTAACAAGTTAAAAAATTGCAGTTTCGGTTTGCCAAAGGTAATATATACGCCTAAAGCTGTTCCTTAGTATTCCATATATGCTCTATTATATTTTGGGACAGGTGACTGTATTATTAAAATAAATAAAAATCTTCCTACTCTTCCCTCTGGGGCTTACGTAAGCACCATTTTCATGACATTTCCAAGACTTATTTCATAAGTTTGGATTCTTATTAAGGATGCTCATTTTAACCGTTTAACCGTTAACTGACCAATATGAATTTTGACCGATTCATAAAATCAGTTAAACTGTTTAAAAGGTCATTTTATTTATTTATTTTAGTATTTTACCTACTCATAGTCTATATAAAATTGTGTTGACAAAAAATAAAAAAATCTTATTTTATTGGCCACATTCACACAGCAGCAGAATCCAGTTGTTGAGTCCTAATACAGGGAGTACTCATCTGTAAATGTTTAGGACTAACAACCGCGTTCTTGGAGCACATGCGCTGTGTGAACGGAACAGGACTCGTCATTCACTGCTGAAGAGAGCCGCTCTGCTGCACAAACGTGCATCTACCGGGTGTTTTTATGTTTTTTGTTCTTTCGTTTTCTTGATTTATTATTTATGCAAAATAGCTATATGTTTCTCACATAGGCTTATTTATCTTTTATCATGTTTTTTCTCTGGTCACAAAAGAACTGCAGGCGTATTATATAAAACAGATATGATCACGTAAATCTTCGTCTTCTGCAATGAATCTGCAGAAAATAAATATTACTATTTTTAACGAGTCACAGGTGCTTATCCTTTCTAATTGAATGAAATTCTAATTTTAAATAATGTTGGTTAACCGGTAATAATCTGTGAACGTGCGTCAGTTGTCGGTTACGAAAAATAATTGAAATGAGCATTCCTAATTCTTAACTTTAATATCATAGCTAATATGTTAACTAATAACATATATAGGCAATATAGGCAATACACAACAGAATTGTAAGCCTCCTATTAATATGGCAACACACCTTGTTTAAGAAACCATTTTCCAAGTCTTAAATAGTTTGGCTTTGTCTTTCAGCATTTGCTGTAACCTTTTTTTGTTATCAATTCTAAATGCTCCTCCATGTCCAGTATTATTTGGTATTCAGGTACAACATTTATTTCCAAATATAACACAAACTCTTCCTTTCCTTACTTCTGTTGCTCGAGTGTAAAGAAAGTCACACCAAGTACTTGCCACTTCATCATGTAGAAATTATTATTTTTTCTATTTTAATGATTTTTATTATGATAATAATTAATGTACTGTATATAAAATGTTATATGGTCATTATAGCACTGCTAAAATAACATCAAATGGTGGCCTAAGGCTTTAAACTGATAATATGAATATAAAATAAGCAATTTCTAGACATTTACAGTACATTGTGGACGCATATCCTGATTTTGCTAAGTTCGATGTGTCCCTAGGTCAACATATTTTGCTGACCCTGGAACAACATTTTAATGCAAAAATATAGGCTTGACCATATCGCTTCACCTAAACCAAATCTTACCATAGTGTTAATATAACAACTTTTAGCGAACTCCATGTGGGCTTTCATGTGTCTTGCACTGAGGAGAGGCTTCCAACGAGCCACTCTGCCATAAACCCCCGACTGGTGTAGGACTGCAATGATAGTTGACTTTCTACAACTTTCTCCCATCTCCCGACTGCATCTCTGTAGCACAGCCACAAATTGATCTTTGGGGTCTTCTTTTCCTCTGTCACTCTTCTCCCCCGATATAGTCGATTCTTAAATGTCATTCTGTGTTTCTGTTCTTCATGTATCTGGATAAATACAGACTGTTATTTGAAGTACTTGTTTACTCCTTGTTTTTGTGTTCCTAGTGAATTGTGACAGTGTAATATTTAACATTATTTTAATGTTAATTTAATGTTTTGTTTAATTTTAACATTATTTACCCTTTCAGTCGAATCACTTCAACGTTACATATGGGATCTCGCTTGAGAGACAGATCGTCTTTGAGTCATTTGGAAAAGGCCAATGAACATTGGCGTGCAATAATTACAGCCAGGTACAACTTATCACAGCATGAATGTTTTGCAAATAACAGAGTTTCGGGAGGAAGCACTGGATGATTAATCACAGCTGGCCCGCCTTGCCTAATCAATCCCCTCGTTTATCCTACCCAATCATACCCCTCTTACCAAGTATAAATAAACCTATTTCCTGATGTCTCGCAGCAACTCTGCTGATCTCCCCCGCAAAGAGCTCGCTCCTCGCCCAGCTATCCACGCCTCAGCCAACCAGCATGCCACAGCCAGAGGCCTCCCCGCTCACCTGCAAGAGTGGCCCGCTCTCGCTCACCTCCTCCATCCCCGCAACAACAACCATCTCCAGCCTCCACCTACACCTCTGCTTGCTCTTCCACGGGCACATGGACCATCCCGCCACTCCGCCACATGCTAACTTCCGTCGGCATTTCCTACCCGAAGACGGCTAACAAAAGGGACCTCCTCCAAATTCTGAACATTCACCTCCCGGACGTTTCAGCTAGCACTAGCTACGCTCCCGGTGCCGCTAGCTCTTCACTGCCTCCAGCCACCCAGTCAATAACGCCAGCCTATCTCAGCCACCCGCCAGCCAATCACAGCCCAGACCTTCCAGCAGTGTTCCCGCCCATCTGCCACAGCAAGCTTACCCGGACTATTATAACTGGCCCACCTTCTCATCCAGCTCTCTCGTTCACACCAACCCACACCTCCGAAACCAAATCCTTTCAGGTACAGACATTGACCTATTTTCTCTTCTTTCCCCTTTTTCCCCTAACCCTGCAGACCAACTCCAACCCCTCATGCGCCCTCACATTCCCTGAATTTACTACCGCCTTCACACATTTCACCGACATCATCTGTTCTCACTTTCCCCATAGGAGGCGCGAGCTCAATGACTACCTCGCTATTATAGCAGAACTCGCGTCCTCCTATGGCGGAACCCACTTTTATACCTACCATAAAATGTTTGCAGCAAAAGCCGAAATTAGAGTGTCCCAGTGGAATCAGTGTGTCTGGGGTGCTCTAGACCTCGACCTCCACCACCGTATCTTTACCGGTTGTCGCAACTTCACCTGCATGGTCTGCGGGTCTACCACCCACTCTCCTCCTCCTATCCTTTCATAACCCCTTCTCCTCCTTCCCACTCAGAAAAACCTAAATCTACCAGCTACATTCCCAGGATCCCGTCTCTGCACAACCTACCCACCCAGCGCTCTCCCCCTCCTTCTAACCATAACATCTGCCAAAGTTTCAGTAATCACAAATGTGTCCGCTTGGTATATTCCGCTTTCAGCTAAACAATACTTTTAATACATTTGATTGTATATTTTGGTCATTATTATTACTATTATTATTTTATAATTTAAATAATTAATTATAATACATTTTTAAAAGTGTTGCTACAAATGTCAGCTGAAGTAATGTTTGCATTATAAATCAGGTAATACTTTTTCATATCAGTTCAATATACAAATAGATAAATAAAAATATTAAATAAAAATGTAGTATTTTTTTCTATAAATATACTGTTATTAAAACATGTTAACTGTAAAACTCAAAAAATATTTAAAAATGAATTCCTACAGATTTAATTTATTGAAAGATAACTGTTAAATACAGCTTTACTGTCGTAATAATATATTTTATTAAATGCTGTGATTAATGTCATATTTTATAATGTCAGAAGCTGATTTCAGTCTTGTGAGGAATCGATTATTCATGAAAAAAACATTTAAATTTAAATTAAAATCTGATCAAGGTGATTTGTCATTGTTTTATTATTTCTGTAGAAAAACAACAGAGAAATTGATGACATTTCATTCGTCATGTTTGTGACATTTTTACATTTGAACAAAAATAAAACAAATGACTGATGAGACAACAAATAATACACACACACACACACACACTGATCACACACTGAATAGACTCATGACATCTCACTGTTACTGATTCAATGCATTATGGGTAAAATCTCTGCTCAGTCTCTTCTGATTCATCAACACAGTTTCACTGATGATTCAAGATAATCAACCCTAAACCCAGGATAGAGGGTCTGAGTGAATGTGGTCTGGACTGAGTGGATGAGTGTCATTGTGTCAGAGACGCTGAAGAAGGACAGAGTTCCTGCGCTCTCATCCACAAACACTCCTACTCTAGAGATAATATCATCATCATCTATTTTATAGAAATCAAGCACTCCTGTATTTATCAAGATGATGGGCTTCACAGAGAGATTAGTCTCTATGTTATTGTGTCTGAATGAGTATCTGTCAGGAGAGCAGAACAAACTCCAGGACTGATCATTACCTCCAAACACACACTCATCACCTGCTCCTTTCCTACTGATGCTCTTATATGACACCGAAATAGACACATGTCCTCTCCACTCAATCTCCCAGTAACAGCGTCCACACACACTCTCTTCACACAACACCTGATACACGTCATCAAATCTGTCTGGATGATCAGGATATGACTGAGACTTTTTCACATGTGTCACTCTTCTGTTCTCCTCAGACAGTCTGAGATAATTGTTTGCTGTGTTTGGATCCAGTGTGAGAGGACACTCATCTGAACACAAGAACAAATACATTAATAACTGAACATCAATCACTACAGTTGTGTGTGTGTGTGTGTGTGTGTGTGTAGACATACATTTCTTCAGTCCTGCTGTAATCCTGGATTCTCCTCCATGATCCACACTAGAAAACACACAGAGTCAGTCAGTGAACAAACTGTTGCTGTGCAGTTGCCAAAGTACTCAGAGGTAGGCCTGCAGGGACGCGTCGATGACGTTGACGAATCGGTTCTAAAAAAAAGTCCACGTCAAATCCAGTAGTCGACACATCTCGCCTACTCCTTTTTTCCCCTTAACTGAAGCCTATTCAATCACGCAGTGATAACTGCAACAGCAACTCCCGCCGAAGCTCGTCTGAGGGGGCGTACCCGCGCATATATATATATATATATATATATATAAGTGGGCAGCGCAAAGCTGTTATCAGGTTACCTCGACTGAAGCGCCAAACACTTGCAGCACAGCAAGGGACGCAGTACTTGTTCTCATGTCTCAGGGAGCCTGGGTTACGTGAGTAACCTATTCTATCCGTTTCGACACTTTCACTCGTACTGTGTCTGCTAAGACGCTATGGGAACACAGTTCAATCCCGTCGTGCTGCCAGTTCTGCTGTGCAGAACGATGAAGCCTGACAGCAGACCTAGGGGAAAACCAAGAATGCACCTGTCTCATAAGCACAACATCTTCCTTTCACTTTAAGGCGTGTAGCCTGTGCTCGCGGCCGGGGGAGATGACAGCGGGCAGACAAGCTTATAATAAGTGAATAGGTTATAGCTCATATCCTGAATACACTGTTTGAACGCACAATCCAGCGGTCAATACAGCGAATACATAGACACATAGAGTTTAAGTTCTCGGGTTGGGGTTACATCAGCCAACACAGAACGAGAAAAAAACCTTTAAACTTGAGTTATAGGTACTGTAAAAGAGTTTTGTTTAACAAAACCGTTTTGTATAACACTGCTGTTATTTTGTTTTAAGCAGAAGATGTTTGGCTTTGAATATTTTTGTATAATAAAGTAATCTATTTCATCTTTAGGGGCAATTCGTGATTTTATGGGTTTTTTTTTTAACCATGCCACAGAAAAATAATAATTAGATAAATAATGTAATTCGTCATTAGAATAGTTGACTATTTGATAAAATAATCGCCAGAATAATCATTTTAAAAGCCCTGCTCTGAGGGGTTGCTAAGTTACAGTGGGTGTGTTTCAATCACCTCCCTTGTTCAGTAGAAGGGGCACTGATCAGGGAGTCTGCCATTTTAAGGGCTGTCTCAATCGCGAAATTGTTTTAGTGCACTGGAATGTTTGCTCTCTGAAAAATCCCACAGTGCACATTGGTGCTCACTATGCTCTCTTACCAGAAATAACGTCACATTTCTGAAGTGCGAAACAAAAACCACACAAATAAACGTAATAAATATAATGACACACGATAGAAGATTTGAAAAGACACGACTGGTTTTTAGAATATTTTAACATGAATACACAATGCTAGACCTGTTGTAACACCCTGTCCTTGTCTGTCTTGGTCTCCCCCATCTTGTTTTCATTTTGGTTTAGTCCTGTCCTTTTGGTTTGTTCCTGTGTGCATTAGTTAATTGTTTTCACCTGTTTTTCAGCTGCCCCCACTTCCTTGTCATCAGTCCCCATGTATTTACGCCCTGTGTTTTTTCCTTTCCGTTTTTGGCTGCCCCGTCAGCTCTTTGTTTATTAATAAATACTAGCATTTCCAAAGTTCCTAGTCCT
Organism: Enteromius afrohamiltoni; assembly: GCA_034779775.1. Classification (NCBI taxonomy): domain Eukaryota; kingdom Metazoa; phylum Chordata; class Actinopteri; order Cypriniformes; family Cyprinidae; genus Enteromius; species Enteromius afrohamiltoni. The sequence continues at coordinate 1,281,124 of JAUYWG010000001.1, forward strand.
CGTCTCGTGACCTGCCTGCCGCACTGCACTATCGACCGCATTTTGTGACAGAACACAGACTCCAATAGAGGATGGCTTGTGCGAACGCGCACATCCCCGCAAGCCCCAGCGCGCCTCGGCGGATTCTGCTACCGGGAAGCCGGCTCGCTGTTCGGCGTGGTCCGCCGCTGGGAACTCCTCGCCGCAGTTAGCCCCGGGACGCGGTCCCGGTTTTTCCGCCTCGGCACGGACTGCCGAGCGGGAGTTCCGCGTTCCCGAGTGTGCCGCCGCCGATCGCGTCTTGGGAGGAGGCGCGGAAGATTGCGGCGATCTTTGCACTGGCTTTGAATATGGCGGCTGAGTCTCCCGCGCTGCCTGAACGCCTTCCAGAGCCCGCTCCAGCACCCGAGCCCGCTCCAGATCCAGTGCCCGCTCCAGTCCGGGCAGTCCCAAAGCCCGCTCCAGTCCGGGCAGTTCCAGAGCCTGTTCCAGTTCCAGAGCTTGTTCCAGTTCCAGAGCCCGTAGCAGAGGACCTGCTGCATTGGCCCGATCCTCCAGAGCCCGTAGCAGAGGACCTGCTGCATTGGCCCGATCCTCCAGAGCCCGTAGTGGAGGACCCGCTGCAATGGCCCGACCCTCCAGAGCCCGTAGCGGAGGGCATGTTATGTTCTGGGTATGTTCCGGTATCCTGGGCCTGCCTCCAGAGCGCCCAGCTTACTTACCAGTGACCGAACTCGTGTACATGATCTACTGATTCACAAGCTCGGGAGCTAGGGAGCTGATTGAGATGCACACAGTAGCTAGGATGTTCTGGGGGGGTTTCAGAGTGTTGCTATGCAGTTGCTATGGTACATTAGGTGGTTGCTAGGCTAGTACATAAGGCTGGTAGGGCAAGGAGTTCGTAACATCATTGTTTTTAATTGACTAAAGTCACAGCTGCACTGTTAAAAGACGAACGTAATAAAAAATAAGGGAAGTAATACACAGTCTCTGTCCCTTTCTCTTATAAATGAACACTTGATGAATTCCACTTTTCTAAGAACAGAAGTGAAGATCACTAAACTGAACTTTTAAACAGATCCTTCGCTCACAAAAAAATTTAATGAATTAGCTCTGCTCTCAATCAGATATTATTTTTAAGCTCAAATATTGATGGATTGGCTAGAAAGCTCAAAAATAGAGCTCATAAGTCACTGAAGCTGACTAAACCTGTCACTTTTTGTTCATCGTGATCTCACAAAATTCTGTTATGAACAATGAATGTCACAGAGTGCAATTAATACACTCAACAAAAATATAAACGCAACACCTTTGTTTCTGCTCCGATTTTTCATGAGATGAGATAAAATTTATTCCAGATACACAATATTACCATTTCTCTCAAACATTGTTCACAAATCAGTCTAAATGTGTGATAGTG
>JAUYWG010000001.1:1286627-1302259 GCA_034779775.1 Enteromius afrohamiltoni
ATCGGTCCTTCTCCACAATCTTCCTCAGGGTCCGGTCACCTCTTCTCGTTGTGCAGCGTTTTCTGCCACACTTTTTCATTCCCACAGACTTCCCACTGAGGTGCCTTGATACAGCACTCTACAGCACAGCCTATTCGTTCAGAAATGTCTTTCTGTGTCTTACTGTCACGCCGTCACTTTCACCTGATCCTAGACCAGCACCCACAGAGAGCACTCAGTCACCTGTCACACGATCACAATCACCCAATTATTAACACCTGCCCGTCATCTGCACCTGGATTACTTAAAGATCGCTCAGCCAGAGGCTCGGGGGCTGAGCTCAAGGTTAGACGCCGATCTAACTCACCCTCTTTTACTGGCCTTTTACTGACACTTACCCTCTTGCTTGAGGGTGTCAATGATGGCCTTCTGGACAGCAGTCAGGTCGGCAATCTTACCCATGATTGCGGTTTTGAGTAATGAACCAGGCTGGGAGTTTTTAAAAGCCCCAGGAGAACGTTTAGAGAACCTTTTCATGATATGCTAATTTTTTGAGATTTTGCGGTTTTCATGAGCTGTATGCCAAAATCATCCATATTAAAACAATAAAACGCTTGAATTACTTCAGTTGTGTGTAATGAATCTAAAATATATGAAAGTCTAATGTTTCTCAGTACATTACAGAAATTAAGGAACTTTATCACAATATGCTAATTTTTTGAGAAGGACCTGTAGATGACAATTAAAAGTGTGTGTGTGTGTATATATATATATATATATATATATATATATTATTATTATTATTATTATTATTAATCATTTTGGTTGCTTGTGCCCTCATTATTAAAGTAATTTAAATGTTTTTTTTAATAATTGCTAGATATACATTGTTAAATAAAAAGGCACAACAGTCTGTTTTAATTATGTTTCCTTTTCACAAAGAAAACCTTAACATTAAATATTTTTCATTATGTTCCTAAAGTGCTTGTCACTTCTGCTTAGTGCTGATTTGAGTCAGGGTTAAAAGTCCAAATGTAGGCCTAAGGCAGACAGAGCCATAAAAGCTCTCAATTAGTCTGTCACGGCATCAGCACTAATGAAAGTCACACTAAAGAGTTCAAATGATCATTTAACATAACAGAATAATAACATGGTGCGAATCCACATTATTATGTCTCAAAGGAAAGACAGGTGATTGAAAAATTAGTGGGGGGCCTTTAGTTCAAAAGTTTGGTTTCTCAGTGAATTTTCTGATTGAATTGATATAAAGCCCCAAGTCATCAGGAGCTGTAGCTAAAGTTATTGCCTCAGAGCAGACCAACTCATTATTATTTTTTCTGTGCTTGTAAAAAATATGTAAATTTATCAAAAGTTCTGAATGTAACAATAATTACTTTACTTGTCAGTATTTTTTTTCCTGTTCTTATAAGACACCATTTGTTATATAAATACATTAAAACAAAATAGATCAAAAATAGTATTAAAATCTCTAAAAGAAAATAAAAATCTGCACTTGTCTGACTGGTTGGATCAGCAGCCAGGTGTGTGCTTGGCCTGTTGGTATGCGGACACACCTGTTTCCAGGAGGTTTCCACTTCATATGAACGTGTCCTGTGTGCCACATCCTGAGCGGAACAGGAGAGAATAGTAAAGGACAGAAAAGAGGTTAGTTTTTAAATTAATATATGTGTAGGCTAATTTGTCTTTTAGATTGTATTCCTATACACTTACATACCGTGTGTGTGAGTATGAAGGTGTTTATGTAAGGTTGGGTTCTACTTTATGTATCTATCCTTCCTATAGAATTGATGACATGCAATTGATTGAGATTATAATACTTTGTAAATGCAACATATTTGTAATATTACTATTATTGATTTTGTTTACACGCTCCTAATAAGAGGCCTTTGGCAGGAGCTGCCCTACAGCGTAATTATAGAGTACAAGATATTTCATGAAGCATGTGATTGTTCTGTACTGCTAATTTGCATTTAAGATCAACTAATTTGTGATCACGCACTGAGAATATGTCAGTATTTTCTGTCTCTGTTTTTTTTTTTGACATCCTGTTTTCTAGCTCAGTTTTTACATTATGTAATGGTGAAACGGCTGCTCCTAGATCAGCTTTGTTGTAGCTGGTCTGACTTCATTCCAAGTTACATTCATTTCAGTTACTAGTAGTTTACAATGGCTGACAACTGTTCCATTTTAAGGACTGTTTTTTTTTAACGATTATGTAGCCTATATGCATTATTACACTATTACGCTTACTAAGGCTGCATGTTTTAAAATACATTTTAAAATGTAATATATTTCTGTGATGCCGAAACTGGATTTTTACAATCTGGATTTATTACAATCTTCATTGTCACATTATGATTCATAATTTTTTCTAATAGGCTTTGATTTGGTGCTCAAGAAAAATGTATTAGTAGTAGTGGTATAAATTTAGAAAATTTAATATTTTGTGGAAACCATTTTGTATTAGAATTAAATTTTTACATTTTTACATTTAAAATGAATAACTGAGCTACAATAATAAATAATAAAAACTGAGCATCAAATCAGCATATTAAAATGATTTTTAAATGATCACGTGACAATTAAGGCTTAAGTAATGCAAATAATTCTGCTTTGGTATCACAGGAATAAATGTAAAAATATGTTAAAATATAATACAGTTTCACAATTTTATAACTACAGACTTGGTAAGCGACTTCTTTCAAAAACATAAGAAATCTTATTTATTCCAAATTGTATCCAAATGTTTAATCTTTGAAGCAGACGGCTGATGTGTTGGAGTGCACCTACATATCTTGTGTTTTTCAATCTGTTTCAGTCTGTTTGCTTTTAGATACACAATGTCATTTCCTGGTGAATTCCTGTCAGAGGAGCAGTTTACCTGCTCTATTTGCTTAGACGTCTTCACCAATCCTGTCTCCATACCCTGCGGTCACAGCTTCTGCTCATCATGCATCACGTCCTACTGGGAGGGCCAGGGAAAAAGCTGCTTCTGTCCTTTGTGCAAGGAAAGCTTCCGCAAGCGTCCCGAGCTCCACATCAATCACACGCTCAAGGAGATCACAGAGCAGTTTAAACGGATGGCTGAGACTACAATGACCGCACCAAGGAGTGCACCTGCAGATTCACCCTCTAACCCGTTATCTGCATCCAAACCTGTAGTGCCGAACAGGCTGCCCAGTGGCCTCTTGCCAGAAATGAAGAGCCGCTTCCAAAAAACATCATCCAGTGAGCCTTTGACATCCCATGATGCTCAGTCTCTCGCTCCTGCTAAGACACCTAAGCGAAACTTTAGTGTGAGTGGAGTAAATTCCAATGGACCGCAGTGTCCCAGACATGGGCATAGTTTGGAGCTGCTCTGCAAGACTGACCAGACATGTATTTGCATAACATGTGCAGAGAGGGAACATTACGGGCATTCTGTGACAGAGGCCAAGAGAGAGATGAACATCAAGAAGGTTAGTGTGAGAAGGTGCATAAATGAGAAGTAATATTGAGTAATATCTGGGTTAACAATTTGTATCTCTGCTCAGTCCCAGCTGCGTATTTTGGAGGTGGAGCTACAAGGATTGATCACAGTCAGAGATCGGAAGATAGAGGAGATCCAAACATCGCTTGCAGAAATTCAAGTATGTGCATCTATGCTAGACTAAGATTTGAAAGGTTTCCAGCACACTCATATGAAAGAAAATATTTAGTTTGGTTTTACTGTGAGATTGGGCACACTTTCATGTTGTTTCAAACCCTTAAGCTGTTTTTTTTTTTTTAATTTTTGAAGTATCTTTGTATAGCTATTTTTAGGCAATGATTTGCTATGGTGACTACATCTGTTAAACTCTACAAAAAAAAGCAAACAAAACACAGCAGACTATAAAAGCATATTCAAAACTTGTTGCGAAATCTGCTTAGGAAAATCTTTAATCCTCAAGTATTCCCATTGAAATGACTGGATTTTACCAATGAAAATACACATTCAGTGCCAGATTTATTAACAGCTTGCACCAATGCAAAGTGTCTTTTGGTGTTAAAATAGTTTTGGTGGTAAAATAGTACTGTAAGGATTTAAAGACGAGCAGTGAAGAATTAGCTCTGAAAAGGCATGGACACAGTTATTTTTGCACCTGACATAACTGAATATGCATTTGTAGGAGTTTCCCTTTCAGATGGGAAACATTTATGGGAGCAGAGTATTAAAATGAATCCTGTTAAGTTTAGTTTACAAAGAAGATCGCAATGATGTTTTTCATCATTAGACACAAACTATCAAGATCTGAAGAACTTTTGTCGAATTAAAAATATGAGTGTGAATATTATTCATAACTTTTTTTCCATAGAAATGGTCATATGGGTTTAAAAGCAAGTAGTTTCCTCATTCTCTTAATTCTCCTAATTTCTGCAATGTTTTCTACTTTGCCTTGTTTGTTTTAAGGTGAATGCAGAGCGAGAGAAAGCAGGTACTGTGAATATGTTTGCTGAGTTAATGAAAGCTGTAGAGAAGTCCCAGGCAGAACTTCTGGAGGTGGTAGAGATGGGACAGCGAGCTGCAGAACTTCGCTCTCAGGCCTTCATACGTGACCTGCAGATGGAGATCTCTGAACTTAGAAACAGATGCAGCACCATCAATCAGCTGACCCAGTCACAAGATCATGTTTCCTTCTTTAAGGTAAAACCAGACTTAAACTGTTTTATTTATCAACCTGTCAAAAGCAAGTTGTATTGTTTGTTTTATTTATTACCCCAACGTATAACTGATATTTAATATAATGCTGTTTCTTTTCAGACTTATCCAGGTTACAGTAGTTTACCTGAGACAAGGAGCTGGGAAGAAGTGAGATTGACTCCTGACCCCACAGCAGGAGCAGTCCTGAGAAATGTCACTCAGATGGTGGAGGAGGTTCAGGAAGCGCTGAGGAGACTGTCTGCAATCTGTAAGATAAAGTTCCCGCATGAACTGCTATTTAACAGATCATTTATACAGATTTTCATTGCATGCCTATTACCTTTTCCTGTAGACTGAAAAGAACCTAATATTTTCTTTTTTATATGTATATTTCTTCAAATTAAAAGGGTTTGAATGTTGTGTATATGAACAGAATGACATGGTTCACCTCACTAAATATATTATTTGTTTAAAATCATGGAGATGTTAAGACCCGAACTTTGATCTTTGCATGTGCACATCTCTGTTTTCAATCATGTTTGTGGTATGTATTGTTGTGTCAGGTTTGCGCCCTTCCACGGGAAAGCCACAGGAAATATATCAACAAAGTAAGTTTTTTCTTCTCCTTTTCTCCCATCCAGTTCAATTTCAGCTTTCCACCATAGTTTTCAATGCTTGGGGCTAAATCATAAAAATTGCAGAGCTTTAACGTCACTACAGAGAACTCCATTTCTGTTATAGTCCACATTTCGAAGCCAGGTTCAATACTAATATTATAGTTTAAACTTAAAGGCACCATTTACTATGAACATTGCTGGTTCCTATGGCAAATTATTTGTGATAACAAATTGAAGGCAAATGCGCAACGTCTTACCCAGGATTAGCATGCTTTTCTTTTTATCTTGAAAATAATGCTAAAAATGCCTTTTGTCATATATGTTGATAATATTCTAACAAAATACACTACAGGTCAGAGGTTTAAAAATAATTGAGTCTCTTATATTCACCAAGGCTGCATTTATTTATTTGACAAAAATACATTAGAAATAGTAATATTCTGTAATATTTTACAATTTAAAATAAATGTTTTCATATATTTTATATTATATGTTTTTCCTGTGATTGCAATTCTCAGCAGCTATACTCAAGTCTTCATATATAAGAATTTATGCTTTTGCTGCCTAATATTCCAACCTTTTGACTGATTGTTTGTATGATTGAAGTGACTCTGTGTTGTACAAAGCCACTTATTTCTGCAATATTTTACATTTTATTTTAAAAGTAATATTTTCCTTCTGCTTTCTTCTGACTGTAGAAGTGTGGAGAGTGCAAGAATATGCAAGTATGAAAACATTACATCAGATCCTTCCTATATCTGCTATTTTTGTCACCTTATATCTGCAAACGTCTTGTTTTCAACTCTGTCCTGTTTCTCTCCTCAGTGGACGTGTCCCTAGATCGAGACTCAGCCCATCCGCGTCTGATTATCTCTGATGATGGTAAACAGGTGCACTGCAGTGACCGCTACCAGGCGGTGCCAGATATAATTGAGCGGTTTGACCGTGTGGTTTGTGTACTGGGCCACCAAGGTATAAGCACTGGCTGCCATTACTGGGAGGTTGTGGTGGGTGAGAAGACGGACTGGGATTTGGGCATTGCTAGTCGCTCCATCAACAGGAAAGGAAAAATAGTCGCAAACCCAGCTAATGGATTTTGGTTTCTAAGTCTACGAGACAAGCATGAGTATGTCTTCCGCACTGAACCATCAATGTCTTTAGTTGTACACCCAAAACCACAGCGGGTTGGCGTGTATGTGGACTTTGAAAAAGGTCAATTGTCGTTTTATAACGCAGATACAAAGTCACTGATATTTACCTTCACAGACTCTTTTGCAGAGACTTTATATCCTTTTTTCAGCCCATGCACAAACAAATCTGGCAAAAACGATGCCCCGCTTATCATATGTCCTGCTTATCCACCGAACCCAGTCTGACAAAAAAATAAGATAAAATAATTTTATAATTTTTATAATAATTTTTTTTTTTTTTTTACAAATTAATATGGTTTTAATTTACAACCCATGAGATCATTTCATTCAATGATTTTTACATATTCAACAAAACAGTGCAAAGGATCACCAAGGCTTGAAATGTGGGATTTAGTTTGACACTGAATAGAGGACTGGATGGTGATGGAGATCTGATTGTAAAATAACCTCCTATTAGTATTTAGCTTGACCAAGCATAAAAATGTATTATGTTCAAATATGTGTTTTATACATCATAGTAAAACAAAAATAAATGTGACAGTAAATAGTAAACTGCATCTCTTCTATTTCAATGTTGTCTTCACTCTCAGGCTTTTTAGAGTTCTTATTATGGTCGTGTAAGACAAACCAGAAGCCAAAAGTTTATAAAACAGCAACTGTAGCCATGGCTTAAAGGGGTCATACAAAGGCAATTTTCCTCAAGTTAATATGATTCTTTAGGGTCTTAATGGAAAGTTTGTAATATAGTTTTTCTTTTAATTCTATTCAAAGATAGTGTAAAAAATGCTAATTTTACCCTGTCATAAACGGCTCTTTTGAAATCACTCTGTTCTGTGTACTTCCCCTTTAAATTTTCACTAGCTCCGCTGAATCCGCCCCTCTTTTCTGATGCGCTTGGATCTTTTTTAAGCCGTATTCATAGTGAAACATACTAATTAGCCCATTATTAGGAAAGACGATTTGCAAAGATTCATTAAAAGACATTACACACACTGCTTCTGTAGGTGAGGCTGGATCATGAATGATGTTCATTAATACATTAAGCAATAAAACACCTCAATCTCTTAGGAGTCTTGCTTGTATCTGCATCTCGGTCTGATGACGGCTCACTCAGGGCGGGTCTGAGGTAAGACACCAGTTCAGTCTGTGTGACACGCTGCTGTCAATGAAATATTGTGAGAGTGGCCTCACACCGACACGCATTTGAGAATGGCTTGATTTCAGAAGGGGCAACCTATTTTTATTACATTAAAAGAAAACTACTTGTGGATCTTTATCATTGTAGAATGGTTGTGTACTCACAATCTCAGCACACATTTCAGTCCAAACAGCATGTGGCATCGGTTGACCCCTTTAAAAAAAAAAAAATAGCTCACCCAAAACTAAAAATGTTGTCATTAATTACTCACCTGTATGTTGTTCCAAACAGAACACCAATTAAGATGAAATCCAAGAGCTTTCTGACCTTGGTGCGACATTAGTAAGTATTATGGCAGAATTTTTATTTTTTTTTGCATTAACTTTTGGGTAACACTTTAGAATAATGGGCCGTTGTTAACAAATAACTATGCAGGAAGTAATAGTTACATTATTATATTACTACATTATCACATAACTTAATAGAGCAACCCAGTCTTACGGCAGTTCGTGATTTAGTCACACAATTTAATTTAATCTATTTATTTGTGCCAGGGACACGTTTATTTCGTTATTTTCGTAAGTCCAGCACATTTTTTAAACTAAGATTCCATTGGATGAATCTTAGTTTAAAAACGTGCTGGTGCTTAACCGTAAATGTAAAAGTTGTTTGACATTTTATATCTGTCACATACTGTATAGTCATAAATTTTTGTGAGGTACTAGTGATATTTTAACAGTAGGTCATTTGGGATACATATTGAAGTGACATAAAACAGAGTTCACAATTTTGAACTAATTCAAACATGAGCTCGTGAGGATCATTTCCAAAGTTTTGTATAGTAATTTATCATTGTTATTATTTTATGTTTTGAAAAAACAAAACATCTATCCTTTGGTAAGAGTAGTAATCAAATTTCAACCTGTAACTGACTTATTTGACTGCGTTTTCACTAAGATCCCAGTTGTTCACTTTTAAGACATTAATGTTTTGATCAGTAACTAATTGGTTATTCTTTATTAATTGGTCATAGTTCACACGTAGTTCTCAATAAGTATTCTTTTATTATTTAATAATCATCAAATATCCAATAAGGAACTACCTTTGTCGTAAATTTGCTATTACTTACTGCTTAGTTAATCTTAAGTTAAGTGTTAATATAGAACTACCTATTACTCCCTGCATAGTTACTTGTTAACAACGACCCATTATTATTGGTTTAAAATGATTATATTTTGACTTATAAAAAATAATTTGCTTTTTATCATAATTGCAACTTTGTATTAAAATACTTTTTTTGTAAAAGCAACTACTTTGGCTATTAAACAACTGATGTATGTTCGCAGTGTGCATTCTCATCAAAACAGCTACAGCTTTATTTTATTTTTTTATTGCATCACCATATATTGTTTTTCACTCTATTTTTGTTAATCTTTATCAGTTTTACATGTGCAAACATTTGTGCTGTGGTCACTAGCTCAGCTCACATCTGCTCGAAGCCAATGATAGTCAGGGGTTCTACTAGGGCACTGGCCCGGACCTCTTGCCTTCACATTTTGTGTATACATAATGATGGAGAGGTAGAAAAAGGGATCTAGACGTTAAGTAACCACCAGTAACCAATGGCTGTAGCTCTTTTCTTGTGACCGCGCGCATCGTCAGACCTGCACGCTGTGTTCGAGGGGACTGATGGCACATCGCTTCAGGTAACGCCACAAATCTGCGTCCACTGTACAGTACATGCAAGACAGGTAAGTTTAATTTACGTGAATTTCCGTTTTAAATTATTTGGATTTTTAACTATATGTGAACAGTTTGTGCGCGCGCGTTAGATTTTAAAGCCGCGCTCACTGCACAATTTCATTTTTTTTCTTACGAGGGAGCTATTAATAGAAGCCTCACAATAACGTTCTGTTAAACAGTTCCGCATAAACCGCCTTGAGGCATTTCCCCATGTGCAATAAGGCATAAGGTAAATGATTATTTTACAACAAATGTGTGCATTTTGGCTAAATCACTTACTCTTTTAATGTCGAGTTGTTGTTTTTTTCTGTCAGTGTTGCCAAACGGGACACTGGCACGCGATGCTCTGTGTTGTTCCATTTTTACACAGACCATAACATGCTGTACTTTAATAAATTATGAACGAGATCCCTAGTCGTCAGGCGCTGCCTTCGAAGGGTTTGTTTATCCGGCAAATGCGGACACCTCGGGGACCGCCTATATCTGAGATAGACATCTCTATAACTTGCATCGTCCATCTCAGTGATTATTGTTGCATAAGCCTCTTTTTTCTTATCGTCATATTTGACGTGATTTTGCAGGGGTGCTTTGGAAGAATGACTGGAAATAAGTCAGTCGGGATGAGCGCGGTAGCATAAGCCTCTTTATTTTGAATGCAACTGTTCAACATTCTCTGAAATAACCTTGACCGAACTGGCGTAATGACCCCGATTAAAGCCAAAGATTTAATGTTAAATTGCTGTTTATGTCACTATTAATCGGGATGAGTCTGGAGTCCCATCTGTGTGCATGAGACAAATACATCTACTGGGGACAGAATCAGGGTTTACCTCTATTTAGGTTTGTACATAGAGTTCCACTCCCAAAATATATATAGTGCAGAAGCAGCTTACAAGTTAGCAATTTTGGAGATTTGTTCAGTAATTCGCCAAATCAATATTTAAAGATGTGCACATTTTAAGATTAACAGACATTTTTAATAAAATTTTTTTTTTTTTCTGAAAAAAAAAAAAAAATCTAGGATAATTGATTTGGGGGGCAAACATCTGGGGCAAGGAAGGGGACTCATGAATGATAACTCAAGATGATTTGCTTTAACCTCAGTTACTACTGCAAACTAAGATGCTAGTTGTGGGGAACCTCCATCCTGTGGAGCTAAACCCAGCAGGATTTTGCTGCAAAGCCAATGAAATGCAAATCAAGAATGCTCATGGGATGCACAATTAATAATTTAGGGATGGGGAAATAACCTGCATGCATTCTCTCTGACTGTCTGTTATTTAGAGATGATATCAAATTGATGCCAGTCATCTTCCCTGGATTTCCCTGGCCTTATGTTGACATGGCAACAGGAAGGAAAAGTCAGTGTCTTTTCTGGGTTCATAATGTCTGTCTGAAAATTTGTGTGTATACATTTTAAAAATTATATTTAGATAATACGTTTATGTATTAATACTTTATTCTTTCTTTTCGTCTTTTAACACTTCTAGTGTGTGTTTGTTCTAACATCTCCCCCACACTGGGTTCAGCCTGCATTAATCATCGCAGCATGTATCCTCTGGTCCAGTATCCATCTCTGTGATCTTGACTCCACCCTTGTTTTGTTTTTGCCAGGCTCCACTTCAAAAGGTGGAGTTCGTTTCCCTGATGAGGATGAAGATGCTACCATTAACAATAGCTGTGATGAAAAACTTCAGGATAAAGTCATCGCTGCTCTTTCAGAACCTGATGGTGCATACCTTGTTAAGGTGAAGAAACAATTGCTTTAAAAAAAAGGAAAAATAAACAAGCAAAGAAAAAACAAACAGTGATGTGTTGCATGCTGTAATTGCTGACTGCTAAACTCTGTATTCAGGTGGGATTTTTAAGGAGCCATCACAAATATGAAATTGTCTTCTCTTTGCCGCAAGTTCCATCATTAGGCAAAGATGTCTCCCTTTCTCCTGCACTACGCACTACTGCAAAACCACGACTACGTGCAACACGCATCACACCACGCCCTGAGGGTATGTTTCTGTAGTGTTCTGGTGTGTGTAAGCCACGACAGAAAGATGAAATTTGTACATGCAATTTAATGATTTTTTTCTTTTCTTTTTTCCTTCACAATGATGCATGTACACATTACCATAGTATTAATAATGGAATATATAACCAATCACAGTACCTTAATATATACAACTTTTAGCATTTTTTTTGTTATACACACACACACACACACATATATATATATATATACCCTTGCATTCTTATTTATTCATATAAACCCTTTTAAGAGGTGTTCATTAGTTAAACAAACTGAAGGTACATACAGGAGACTTAGCCTATTACAAGGAGAGTCTCACTGGAGCATCCTGGGTTAAGTGCTCTGCTCAGGGGCACAAGATTAATGAACAATACCAGCGGTCTTTAAGCCACCTTAGCCTTGTTAGGAACTGAACAAGAAACCTTTGAGAAAATAGCCCAGATAAGACTTTCCTAACTCAGTTAAATGATGAGAAATTTCTGAAAACTGCTGTTAAAAAAAACAATGTTGTAAAAACATAAGCTTTATCAGAGCTGTTATGATCACTTGTAGCCCTGACTGGTAATAAAACATCAAGCCAAATGCAAGACGTCATGTTTCGATCAATGGTCACACTCCTATTTCAGTCCGTCATCGATCTCTCCATTAGCTGAAACTCACTTAGTGCATTTATAGTAGTGTCATTTTTCCCTCAGTTGTATCTCTAGGGACCTAGATGATCTAGTGATCTACAATTTGAATTCTAAAAGAAGCCGCAAGCACTTTGCAGTTAGGTGATTGTTTCTCTTTGATTGTTTCAGTCTTCCAATCTCAACCTGATCACTCAGGCTCTTCCGTTACCTGTCATTTTGCGTTATCTTTGTACTCCTCTGTATCTGTATTGATTCCCAACATTCCCATTCATCTTCTTGTGCTCTTTTAAGGGGGAGTGAGGGTGGTTTGTGAGTACAGCGCTCAGCAGGAGGGAGTGGTGCAAGAAGAACTCACCCTGGTCAATAGGAGCAGAAGGGACAGCAGCGTCCGAGTTCGGTTACAGGCCAGAGTCATGGGTGAGATAAACACACCAACTGTTGTCAGATCTCTATCGTTCATAACAGAGCGCTCATGAGGTGAAGTGTGTTGCTGGACCAGTATAGCTGTCTCTGCATATACTGTTTGGTTTATGCAGTTTAACAGAAATGGGAGAAAGTATTTTTCTCTGTTCATTCATCCACCCTCATGCTGTCCCAGCTGTATATGACTTTCTTTGTTCCAGATGAACACAAACAGAGAATTTTAGAAGAATAATCCATCTGTGTGAGTCCAAATAATGCAAGTGGCAATAATGCAATAAGGCAAAGTTGTGCTTCAAAAACCATGCAAAACAAACATGGCTGCTATCATACGATTGGATGAATAATGTCTTCTGAAGCAAAAGAAAAATACTCATGTTGTAAATTATAACCCAACTGTAAAGTTGCCAACTTGACCAAAAAAGCATTGCTTATAAAGTTTAAAAAGTACTAAAACAGTCATGAGGGTTGATTCTTTGCAAATTAATTTAATAAGCTTCCCATCGAAGTATGGTTTGTTAGGATAGGACAATATTTGGCTGAGATACAATTATTTAAAAATCTGGAAACTAAGTACAAAAAAAATCTAAATATTGAGAAAATTGCCTTTAAATGTACTCCTTAGCAATGCATATTACTAATCAAAATGTTTTTATATGATGATTTTATACATGATCTTTACTTAACATCATAGTAATTTTCGGCATTAAAGAAAAATCAATCATTTTGATCCACATGTATTGTTGGCTATTGCTACAAATGTACCTGTATTACTTATGACTGGTTTTGTGGTCCAGGGTCATAAATAAGAAACGAACTATTTTTTTTTACAGATCGCCATCACGGGACACCAATGTTACTCGATGGAGTGCGATGTGTTGGTGAAGAAAAAGCTACAAAATAATGGCACAGATAAGATGAAGAAATCAGTTTGCTTGTGTAAATGATGAGAATAAATCGAAATAAATGTATGCACAGTGAATGTGAACCACCCGTCGCACACCCATCCATAGAGGAACACAACTTAATTGTTTCTGCACTAAAGCAAACATAGAGCCACCATACTAGAGTCTACGTATCACAGGTTTGCTAATGGTAGCAAGCATTTAACAGAATTTGAATGGTTACAGATTTGTATTACAGTAAAATAAAAAAGCAATTTAAAAAGAAAAGCAATACTAATGCATCTGGCCTTTTGCACTACCTGAAGCCAGTGCCTGAGGGTAGAATGTATGTATAATCATGTGCATAAAACATGATTATATACAATAATATGTCATCCTCTTGCTTAAATGCTTTGCAACCATAATCAGTCCTTGCAACTGATGGGATACATTTCTCAAATATGATGTGATTTGTTAATAAAAACGTAGGCTATAAATCACTTGTTGAATGCACAAATCATTTTGGGATATGCATTTTAATGCATTGGCCTTCCCAGTAATAACTTGCCAACTGATATTATTATCATACCAAGAGGGAGCGTAGGCAGAAAAAAAAAATTAATGCAATAAACATGCTCAAATCTTTTTGAGGCAGTAGTTACTTTGCTCTTCGTTTATTTTCCTTGAGAGTCCAATGTCTTGGTCTAAGAGTTTTGCAACTCTTACTGTAAAATTCATCTTCGCTACGCAATTGCTATTGGAACCAGCACAACAGACAAACTTCAAATAAATAGTTACGTATAAGAGGGCATATATCAGACCAATAGGCCTCTAAAATCTTTTATGTGTATTTTTAATAGCGTTTACAGTGTTTTTGTTGTGTGCAGTAACACACACAGACACACACAATTATGTAAAAATGATAATCTCGCCTGATCTTGGCTTGCAAAAGCAATCCGCAAAAATAGTACCTTCTAACAACACTAGATGGTGTGGCTGTCTGTGTTATTCTACAACAGAAAAAAACGGGAAGACGTGCGTTTTCTGTACACTTATGTGAAACCACTTTGAATTATTGGAATTGACCAAAAAGACATTCCTAAGTTAAAAAAAAATGTACTGGCTCTACTGGTCTTTAATCATGTGTTGAGAATGTTCATGAGAAAAGGTATAAGGAAGTGCATTGCAGAAGACACATTAATGTCATAAAACAAAACAATGAAAGGATTAGAACATCAATTAAATAAATGAAATACAAATAAAATATAACAACCTTGTTTTACTCCATTGACTTTTGTTTTTGACAGTGTTTTTGAGGTCAACTTCCTGCTAATTGTAAAATTATTTGAGTGCTGTATTGTAGTAAATACAGCTTCGAAAATGTTTCTGTTATGATTTTTAAAATAAATGGTTTACATCTGAAGGTGGTATGGTTCAGCTTTAGGGCAGCGTTTTAGAGGATGTTTTCACAGCGTAGATTCTTTTAAATTATATATTGAATCTTTTAAAAAATATTTTAATGCATTATGTTCCTTAAATAATCCATTTTACTTTTAAATTATTCATATATTTGATTTAATGAACAGATTTTAAATACATGGGAATGCAGTGGCCCTAAAAACCAATGTATGTCATTGCGTTAAATACAAAATATTGATCCAAGCAGTGCCTGTAAACTAAGGATTTACTTCATGTTATGTTCATATAATGCAAAATGTTGAATTATCGCTTTTAATGTCAGAAACCATATTATATAAACTAGTAACAATTGTTTGTAACAAGGCACTTTTCTAATAATGAAACTTATTAGAAGTTCCTTGATAAACCTGTTTATCTCTTTTGAGGTTGACTTTGTGAACTCCGTTTAACCAGTTAAATCGGCTCTAATTTGTCAGCAACTAGGATAATCCCTATTGGCTATGCTGCTGCTGTTCATGCTTGCACATCCTGCTCACAGGTATAGATGCATGAAGTCGTAAAAGTGAATAAACATGACTGGTAAGGAAGTAGCGAGCTGTTGCTTTGCCAGAAGTTATTAGAGTCATTTTTTCATAAGTGTTTTAAGTCATGTATCATAGCAGGGACTGGAGGATAAGATTAAAGTCTGATTTTTACAATAATAAGACCTTTATAATCATAACTGTCAATCACATACGCATAATTATCAGCCTCATCAACATGCATCAACTTATCTAAACAGGAACATTTCATAGACTTCTATTCTGTTGTCTTCTTTTACAGCTAGAAAAAATTTGCATGAAACATTAAATAGATACACACACACACACAGAGGTGGAAAGAGTAATAAAATATGCTACTCAAGTAAAAGTACCGTTACTTCAATTAAATTTTACTTAAGTAAAA
>JAUYWG010000001.1:1302359-1361562 GCA_034779775.1 Enteromius afrohamiltoni
TATATATATGAACTAGTGTAACGCAGGGATCTAGCCTACTGTTACACATCTGGGGCCTGTACCATGATGATAGATTCAGAGTTAAAGTATTCGTTTTGAGTTGACAAAACCACCTCAATCCGGCTTTGTTGGTACCATAATGCTGATCATCAACTTACTTTGTCAACTCAGGCTTTGATGATGACATCACTGTATAACAGCCAATCACGGGCCTTTGTTAAAGGTGGTTAAAGAGATCAAAGAATATGATGAATTTAAATACATTTACAATAAAAAAGTTGTTATTGAAGGAAGACAAATAAAAGAGATTATCAGTGCAGTCACAAGTGAAAGTTAGTGAATATAGCTGGAAATACAGTGTGATTGGGACTCCAACAGAGATGGGGGACTCGAGTCACATGACTTGACTTGAGTCTGACTCGAGTCACAATTTTTAGGACTTGCGACTTGCTTGATTGAAGTAAGAAAATGACTTCACTTTGACTTGAGAGCAAGTGACTTGAGACTTGACTTGACTTAAAGTGGAAGACTCGACAATGACTTGAACTTTTAAATATAATTCGTTTAATAAAATATTTGTGACTCAGCAGCACTGACTTGTGTGCTTTATAACAATGAAACCAGCTCAAATAGAAAACAGATATATCAGTTTATATTCTGTATGAAACGTGTATATTGCGCGTCCACCGCGGAGATGACGATTAAGCTTCATCACTTCATCACTGGGCTATATTAACATACATTATATTAATATTCTACTGAAATGAAAAAGATCCGTTCATTTTGATTAACAAGAATCCCATCAAGGGCTCGCAAAATCGCTAGCTCGACGTCCCGGGACTGTGTCTTCAAGTCGGGCTACCAAAATCCATCTCAGCCCTGCCCGTCTGGCTATCATATAGGGAGGAAAAATCTAATTAAATGCTTTTGCATTCTCTCACAAATATATTTGGGTAATTATGTAATTTTCGGGCATGGGGGAGCCACTGTCATTTAGGTTAAATATTGAAATCGCGTTTGAATTCGCGCTTGTTTTTTACTTTCACTTTGTGATCGCGCGGACTGTGTATGGGCCGTTTCATCGGGCGCACGCGCCTGGACCGAAGTTAACTAGTCTGTTGTGTTGGTTTATCGGTCTGGTTACAAACCAGCTACAAACGCAGTAATGAAGAGTAATGAGATAAGTAATAAAGAGTTATTGTGCTTTGGGATCTGTTTCCTGTACATTTATTTATTTGTAGCGACCTGCCACCCTATCAAAATTTTCCATAAAAAGAAAAATCTAAACATGAACACACATACTATACATAGGCTAAATATAGTGTAATTATTAAAAAAAAGCACACGACACGCGTTCCCGCATCTGCGCCGGCGCGCGCTCGCTCTCACTATGTTTGCGACTGAATACAAATAATCATAACTGATGGACAACTAGGCTATATCAGGGAAAAGACATCAGCGAAAATACATAATGTAATACAATGCCTGCAAAGGGCACCAAAGGGCTGATAATCGACGATCCAATCTTTGTTTAATATTGACCAAAGATTTAATTCAAATATCCACTTAATTTATTATAATCGATTTTTTAATTTGGCCACCTTTTTGTAATAGAAATGTTACAGTTTAATTTCTTCAACATAAACGTGGACGTTTTATTTTGTGTGATTTCTGAATGCTTAAGACCGTAAAATCAATCACACTGTATTAATAAAATCATATAGTTTCTGTCTAGGTCTACAATTGTAATTTATAAATAATATAATGTAATTACAATTAATTTATTTACTTGTATATTATAGAAAGTTCTATTTTGACCCCATGGTGTTTTTTTGAGGGAGGGAGCACAACAATACTATTCTGCTTAGGGCACCCATTTGGCCCTGAATAATATAGACAGTTCTTACAAGTGCATAGAAATGTCTGTTCAGTTAGAACCAAATATTTGAGTTGATTGTAATTTGACTATTTTATACAGTTGTTGTAACCAGGGATTTTTAAATTTTTCAAGCCCTGCCATCACTAGATGAAGAATGGACAAATTCCTTACTGTGCCTTATAATGGACAGCATAAGTATTAAATCATCATATATATAAAACATATACTAGGTAAATTTTCATTCACAATACTTAGTTTATAAGGTTTGTAGCCTGTATAAATACTTAAGTTTTACATTTATGTCAGTACATAGGTAATTCCATTTCTGTGTGTGTAAACATGAAAATCTGTAACTGCTGGAACTTTAAGCACATACATAGGCAAGTTATCACTTAAAATGTATTTATATTTAAAATAAAATGTATCAAATTTACTACAAAAATAATTTTTGTGCATCAGAAAAATAATTTAGTTTTAATGTTTAGATTTTTTTTTTTTTAAACAGTTTACAGATTTTGTAAACCCCCCCAAATTTGGGGATTAATATAAATCATGAAATAAAATTTTAGACAATTTTTTTTTTGTACTAATGACCTTTCATTTTGACCTTGCATAATTTTTGAACTGAGGAGTGACTTTTTGTCAGAACAGTAATCATATTTCAGATTGTGATCTCAAACTCAAGAAGTGGAGTGGAATTTACTATGACAATAAGCACAGGTAACAGCCAAGCCACTTTCCTTGTGCCTAAAACCCAGGATTGGTGCAGACTAAACTAAGACTTAGCTAGCAAACCTGCTAATCCGGCTTTATTATACAGGCCCCAAATATTTTCCTTTAACAGTTACCCAAACATTGCTTAAACTTTAAAGTGACTTAAAAATAGAAAATGAAAAAGCTATGCAAGAATTTATTTGAATGTTTAGCACAATAGAACAGTCAGAAAGCACAACATATTTACAAAATATTTATTGTATTATCAGTAGAACATTGTTTATCAAACCACTTTCACACCACATGAAGGGATTTAAAAAAAAAAAAAAAAAAAGTCAAACACTGTACGTAGTATACAAACACAAACCACATTTTAATTGAGAGTTTCAAAAGCTGGACCCCTGTAAAAATACAGCCCAGTGTGTGATGCTTTTTTTTTTTTTTTTTTTTTTTTTTTTTTTAAGCAGATTGCCCTTATCCCAGTGAGGCAGACCTTAATGTGGTGGAACAAACATCCTCTGGTAGGCTTGGCTGACTGAAGAATTGGTAGTGCATCATGCTAAGGCTCGACTTTTTGCTGCACCTGGCCTTTCAGGGTGGATATGGTGATTCTGCACATACCCAACCGAAGGACCCTGACTGTGAGGAACCTGTGCCTCACCTTTGACCTGTGAAGGATGGTGCATGGGATTACCTTTATTTGGGCCCTGCGGAAAGAGCACTGAAGATTTGGACCGTGGCTGGAAAAATCCCTTAGGACTAGATCTTGTATTTTCTGCGAAAACATCAGCTGAAGGATTCTCTGGTCTAAAGTAATATGGAAACGAGGAAGGCTGACTGGGCATGTATTGTGAAGGACTTGAGATACCGTAGACGGGGGCACTAGAAAAGGACCTCTGATATGGGTCTAGAGACGGTCCTCCACCAGTCTGATACTGGGGATACTCCAGTGTCTGGCTTGAAGCAGGCATAAAAGGTCTTGACTCTTGATTCAACCCTTTAACCTGAAAGGGACTGGTTGACCAAGGTTGTTGGACTGACCCATGATGATGATGACGACTACGCTTCTGATGATATTGGGGCTGAAGGGGTCTTGAATCTTGAAAAGCAGGATATGGCCTGGTTTCAGTTTGCAGATTTATGGGCATAAATTGAGTAGTAGGTAATAATGGTGTAGTGGGATCTTGAGGGCCATAACCATTTGGGTAAAGCTGCTGCTGGTACGGAGAAGTCTGGAAATACTGAGCTGGCTGGAAAAGTGGGCTAGAAGCTACACCACCAGGCAGTAGTTGTTGCTGCTGCAAGTACCCTTTCATGGGAGGCACAGGAGGATCAACAGGCGCAAGCGGAGCAATGTCAGGCTTCTGATAACCAGGTTTTTGATATTGCAATGGCTGATTTGGATCAGGAGGCTGAAACATATGTGGGTAAATCGGCGGTTGTTGATCATCATAGGAGCACAGGTAATAACCAGGTGGAATCAACTGTGCCAAGTTTGCAAGGGCAGGATTTACTTGAAGTGGATTGGGTTTAGGAAAGTTCTGAGGTGAAGCTGAAGCACTAGAGAAAGTCCCTCGTAAAACTTGATATTCCTGAGCAGCAGGAGGATTGGTTTGAGGGGGAGTTGGAGCAGGTCTTTCTAACTTGTTAGGATATCGCAGGTATTGATATTCAGATTTAGGGGCCTTGGTGACTGGAGCAGCAGTTTCCTCTTGCATCTGCTCATAAGAGACTGGAGGCTGTGGATTTTGAACACTGGGGCTAAACTCAGAGCTTGAGTCAGTAGGATCAGGGGTCAGAGCAGAAGTTGGTTCAGGGCTCAGAGGCACAGGTTTACCTGGCAGATGGTCTCTGGGAGCGTGCCGGTTTGGCATAGGAAGTGAAAATGGGAATTTTACGGCCAAATTAAAGGATCCAGGTAAAGATGGTAATTTAGGCAGCTTAGAATGTCTGCGAAGTTGAGAGGGTGTTCTAGCTGCATTTCTTGCCATTGGCTCTGCAGGAAATGCTTGCTCCTCTTTCACAACCTGACTGGCCTTTGCATTTTTTGGAAATCCAGTTGGTGGATTCTGGTACAAGTCAGGTCCCCGTTGTGGCAGTGGTTGGTTTGTCACAGAAAGCCCGGAGTCCATGACTGGAAGCAATGTTTGCTCATATGGACAGGACAGTGTGATCATCTTGTCTTTTAATCTCAAATTTACATTGTAATTACCTTCCTGAAATCACATTTAAGAATCACATGTCAGAAATGTATAATACAAATTAAGACACACCACAACTTACCCCTACACACACCACAACTTACCCCTACAGTGACTCCGCAGCTTGTATACAGAACAGAGAATGTGAGAACTCCTTGGTTAGACAGCTCTCTGTGCCAGCATTGACTTGCCACATAAAGCAGAGGTGCCCATTCTTCATTTACTGGGAAAACAAGTGGCATTAACGAATCACCAAGATCAGGCCCCTTAACTCTTCCCCCACCATTACTCAATACTCACATGCAACGGACAGTTTATCTGCGGTCCCATCAACAACAGTCAATTCCATGGCTTTGTTCTTACAGATCATGGAGGGAGGGGTCACACTCACAGGACAGGTCAGGTCAAGATCTGTCCCATACCAGCTCAGAGACAGTACACTTTTTGATGACTAAAGAGAGAGAAAAAAAAAAAAAAAACAAAAAAAAAAAAAAAAAAGTTGCAATTACAGTAAAATCAGTTATTGAAAAGTACATGAAATAGGTGTTGCTACAGCCAGAGATGTCCAATGGACATTCAAGTTTTGGATGATAATACAACAAGGAGTAAATAAGGCTAAATACTCAAGTAAAAAACTGACACTTGCCTCCTGTTTCACATAACAGGAATCATAGTTGAATAAAAGGCGAACATCAGTGTCTGTGGTCTTCATGGAAACACCACAAAATGCTGACAAATGGTTCAAGTGAAGTTTGTCTCCTTGTGCTATCATTAGAGGGAAAAGACAATGCTATAGTTTAAATAGGAATAATGACATGAATTATTCCTATTCCTGAATTGTTATTTAATTATTCAATTAAATAAAAACACTCAATATAAATATTCCCGCTGACATGACAAAATACTAGTTCATGAGAGTTATGTCAGGACGTTAAGGAGATCATGCTCATACTTACGTCCATAAACTCGGATATTAAAGGAATCGGCATGCTGTAGAACAACGGTTAAGACTCGGTCCCCGCATTCATATTGTGGTTTATTTGCCTGTGTCTGTTCTGTAGCCTTAAACGGTCCAGTTCCCTTAGAGCTCAAACTTCTTCGCTGCTTCGAGTTTCGCCAAGCTGACTTGAAGAGATCGCCATTTGAAATCTCGTCGGTAAGCTGAACGTATTTCCTAGCATATTCGCTACACAAAACACCGTGAAAAGACAGTAATAAAACACAGAGTACTGGAATATGACCGCACTTATTCATGTTGAAAAGGTCGTTAATAGCTTCTCATCGTTTTTATGTTTAGTTTGCCTTATACTATGCTTGCGCGAGCCAATGTCAACAGAACTTTTTAGGCTATATAAAACACTAAATAACTACTCCAGTATCACACCAATAGGTTGCCGCCTACTAACGAAGACAAACGCAGATGAAAGACAAAATGAAGCCTGCGGACTGTCTTATTAAATGGCATGATCCACAGCTGAAGTTAATTGTCAATCATTGTCAAAAACCGAACCACACTCAAATAATCACTATATCGCTAGTTTGAGGCGCAACATGCACCGTAATTTGTTTTTTAAACGTTTAAATAATCAGTTCAATAAACATCTAAATTGATAAAATGTATATTAAAAAATATTTTAATATACTTAAAAAAAACTTTTATTTCTGTGATGCAACGTTTTCAGCATCATTACTCCAGTATAAAGTGTCAGTATAAAGTGCCTATATATATAATTATTGTTATTTGATTTTTGTATTTATTTATATTTTGGAAACTATTTTTTTTAAGAATATAAAAGAACAGAATTTATTGAAAATAAAAAGCTTTTCTAAAAATATAAATCATCACTTCTTATCAATTTAAAACATCCTTGCTGAATAGACGTTTTAATTTCTTTCAAAAAAGAAAGAATAAAAATTAGCTGACACCAAACTTTTGCATGGTGTATAGCCTATTGTTAAAATATTTATAAGCTAATTTGATTCAAATTTAAAATAGGTTCTACAAAATAAAAAATTATGCAGTACAACCATTTTAGCACTGATAATAAATCAGCACATTTTTCATAATTTATGAAGTATAATGTGACATTGAAGACTGAAGAAGACCTAATGATGCTGAAAATGCAGGTTTGCGTGACAGGATTAAATGATTTTATTTTATTAAAATAGAAACACGTTCTTTTACATCGTACTAATACACCACAATGTGTTTTTATCAAATAAACACAGCCTTGATGAGAATAAGAAACTTCTTACTGAAAAATCTTACTGATCCCAAACTTTTGACCGAGCCTTTCAACTAAATCAGCAGTAGGTGTCGCTCCAATCCTACTTTTGATGACTCATCATCAACCTCTGCAAAGCACCTGCGCATGGTTTTCTGCCTCTGCGCTACTTTATCGTGATTGGACAGATGAGTTTTGACTGGCTTTGGGGTCGACCTATTGTTGGATAGCCATGTGCAGCGTTTGGTCCGTTCAGCCACCTTAATGCAGCAGCTCCGAGTGCGACACCGGCCGAGTGTGGAGTCTCTAGAAGAGCTGAGTTAAGGATGCTGCGGCAAGCGGATAGATCGCTGTACCGCGCAGCAAAGATTTAGGATGACGACAACTCTCGCACAGAATTACTGAGCACTCGGCACAAGTCATTTACAATGCGTTTAAGGAGCATTCTAAACACTGGACAGCCCGGCGTTTAAAAATAAAATGTTCTGGTGGCTGTTTTTGACATTGAGAGAAATCAACGTTTGTGTGTCTCTTACTAGACCTAGCGTATGAATTTCCAGCGGGCGACAATACAGTTCTAGGATTTCACTGGATGTGGGATACGTAAGGACTTAAAAGTAAGTCCTTGGGATGGGTGGGGTCCTCTATGCAGCAAAGAGTGCGGGAGGGGGGCGAGACGACGGACGAGGTGCGGGGAAGTGCGAATATCCTCGGATGGTGGGGCATCAGATAGGCTACGAAAATCGAGAAATAAATTGAGAGCTTAAAATACCCAAGGTAACCTTTTATTATCTGTGCCATCGCTATAGAATTCTCTCGCCAGTGAGGTTGTAAAGTTTTTTTACGTTTTGATACAATTAAGCGTCTTAGAATCGTCATAAAAGAACGGAAATATATTTTGAACTGTAATAGAACGTTTAGAATGAATTGAAAACTGGAAGAAAATGACGTGACACGCATTCGTTCTGTGTCGGATTGTAATTCGCTGGAGCTTTCGCATTAGCTTCCTTTGTGTATTTCTCAAACGTATGTGATGTAGGTTTGCTCGAGTTTACCAATAAATAATATTGTGTTTATGCATTTTTGATCGCACCAGGCGTTATTTTTAAACATCCGATGAATATAAGGTATGAAGGCAGAATTGCAGGTCTTTAAATGTTAATATAGTTTTTTATTTTATTTTAATGGGATTTAACTGAATTTTTTTTTTTATCTTAAAACGTTGCATGTATGGACAGCATGCATCAGCATTTTAAATGACATGTCAGTTAACCTACTGTATCTGTGACTTAAAGAAACAGAAGACTCTTCCCTCATGACACTGTAGTTTAACAGCCGTTGGAGGTTTGTGTATGTAATCTTAGTAGAAACAAAGCTCATATCCAAAAAGTAAAGCTACTCTGAAGTAATAAAACAATGTGTACTGCATAACATTTATGCAGCTTTAATGTGGTGATGGCATAGGCCATGACTGCTCTGTTATTAACATATTGGGAAGTGCAAACAAGCATGGCTTAAGTATTACTAGCACACAATTAAAAGCACTGTGTGAATGAATGTAAAGTAATGTAAAGAGGACATTAAAGCCCCATTTTTCTTTAACGCTTTGCTTGGGACATCTTTCATTTCAAAACATGGCTATTCTCAATAAGTAATCATTGGATGGCTTCTGAATTGCACAGTATGTTTTAATGTATAGTATTTCTTAAACACAATATGTTATGTCTTCTAATATTTCCTTTACAGCAGGCGATTGTTCCACCCTGTTTTCCCCTCATCCTCTGAATATGTTCAAGGCCCTGGCAGGAATCTGTTTGCTTCATCTGACTACAATTTTCTTCCTTTTTTGGGCAACTATAGATGATGTAAGTTTATGTTGTTCTTCTAATAAAATCCATATGTCTTCATCATACATTCAGAAACATGAGTACACATTCAGACACCGATGCGTATGAAAAATGTATGTGCTGTGATCTGAAGGCAGCTGTATTGTTCTTGTATTTTCCCCAGGCATGGTGGTTCACGGAGAACCTTTATACAGACTTGTGGGGCAGATGGGTGATGGAGAACAATGATAATGTCTGGGTGTACATGGATATACCAACCTCATACCGGAAGGGTAAGACAAACCATGTTAAAAGTATGCATTATTAAACATTTGTCTATTTTCACCAGTCAACCCCAGTGTATATGCACCATTTTTGGGTTCTTAAAGAACTTTTCAGTGAACAGTTCTTTCAAGGGACACTTTTAGAACATTTAAATAATCTAAATAACCATTCATACAGTAAAAACATTCCATGTTAAGGTTGCTTCATGCCAGTAAAACTGTGTACAGACTGGGACATTCACGTGATGCCCCTTTAATTCATCAATCTAGACTATCTGCAAGCGGTCCAGGCCTTTACAGTCCTGTCCTGCCTGTTTGCTGTCTTCTCTCTGTGCATCTTCATATTCCAACTCTTTACTCTGGGTAAAGGAAAGCGGTTCACCATTTCTGGAGTAGTGCAGCTCATCTCCTGTAAGACCTGTTTCTGGAAATTTGAGGTTAAAGTGAAACATACATGTGTGAATCATTGTCTTAAAAGTCCTACAGACATTGATTTGGTTGTACATTTATGCACTTCTCTTGGGATCTCTAGGTTTCTGCATCATGGTGGCTCTGTCAGTCTATACCGATCACTTTCACAGGGATGAGAAGAATGGCTGGTATGGCTGGTCCTACATCATGGCCTGGTTTGGGTGGCTGCTGACCTTGTTCACTGGAATTATGTACATCATCCTGCGCAAACGAGTGGAATAAACTTTAGACCTCGCTCTCAGTGCTAATGTACAGCCTCAATTATTTCTCTTCAAAGTCTAAGTACAGAACTTATACGAGTAACAAGTTGTCTCAAATGTTACAGGCATTGGTTGCGCAACAAATCACTGCATCAGCAGTTCATTGAAACAGATTTAAATCTGTCAGTGAGAAAGTGTTGATTGAGCATTTGAGGAAAAATGGCCAGAAAAGTTTCTTTAACAAGAAAAGAAATGATTTTTGCATTTTTATTTAGAGTAATACTATAGTTGAGTTTGATGAGACTTCTTTCCTAGTTTCACAAAGCACTGAGGGCAGTCAGAGGGTCTAAACACACTTTATTGCAGACGTTTGTGTGAAAAGATGGTAAGGATGCAGTATATACAAGAATGAAATGTAAAAAATGTATTTATAACATGTATAAAGAGAAAGATAAGTTGTACATATAAAGTACATACAGAAAAAATATATGTTATCAAAGAGTAGTTTTAAACATCACTTGCACTTTAAGAATTAGGCTTGTCTGAAACATGGGTTTATTTTATTTCATAAAAAATAATATGGGTTTATTTTATTTTGTGTTGTTTAATGGCAATAGCACAGGATAGTCTCTAGGTCAAAATAGGGGTCAACTCTCTGTGACTGTGATGCATATGGTGCTGTTCAAATCTGTGATCACTCACTTGATCATGTAGACATCTGAATAATACACAATCCTTTTGTAATTGCATTGTACAGACCCTCTGTCAACATATTTATTTGCCATTTCTGTGTGGACAAAGTCTTTCTTGATAATGAAATGGGCCCTGTTGCTATGCCAGCCGTTTTTAATTAGCATGACCTTGATGAGTGATTGTGAATATGGTCAGATGATCACCTGTAAAATTCTATAGCACAGAATGTTCCAAAAGAATTTATAAAATGCTTGTTTTTTTTTTTAAATGTCAAAATGTATAGTTTTATGGGAGAAATGATTCAACATCCTCTCAAAAAGAGCTCTTTATGGCCATCTAAGAGGTTCAGAGGTTTTTTGCCTACTTACTTTGGTTAAAATTTTAGCTGGTTCCAGATGTATTTTTTGTTGCAGTATGACAGTAAATGGAAAGGATGTTATTTTTTCAGTGCTAAGCCAAACAGTGTAAACCAGGGACGACATAAAATTTAGTAATCACACAAATAAAAACCTTGCCATAAGAATCGCTTTTGTTATTTTATTATTTACAACATCAATATGTTACAACTTTAAATAAGCTTCAACAAATCATTTACATTTTCAACACAATATCTAACCGCTATATGAAACCAGAGAATAAAATGTACATTCGAATCACTGAAGCATGTTTGTATAGGAGACATGAAAGCGTCTGTTATTAGAGAGGTTTTCATGTGTGTATGTACAGCTCTGCTAGGTTCAGTGACCTTCTACGGTCCTCATGCAAAATGCACCAGGCACTGGCATAGGAATCATCCAATAAGAACTGTTTTGTGGGGGTGTACTGAACTAAATCATATGCCCTGACCGGAGGGTGTAATTCGCTCCTGAACCACTAAGTGGAGGAGATGATTCTGTTCTGCTGAAAGGAGAGGCCTGTAGTGACAGAAGAGAAAGGTGACAGTTATTTAATTGCAAAGGCTTCAATCTAATATAGATAAATGCATAGTAGAAAATGCGGAAAGCTCACCATAGTTCGATCTGGAGAGCCTTGAGAGATTCCGTATCCTTTTCCTGGCAGGCCATCTGTAGACAGGCCAGCCAGAACATTTAGCCATCAGTTTATACCACTACTGAAAGGGATTTTGTTTTCACTGTGAAGTATATTATCTACGTAAGAATTTAATTAAAAATGTTGATTTTTCAGAAATCGCTCTGCTCAAGAAACAAAAAAAATTCTATTTTTTGTGGAAACCATGATACATTATTTTGTAAATTTCAGATTCTTTAATAAATAAAAAATAGAAAATGGTATCTTTTGCAACATTACAAATGTCTTTTCTGTGACGTTAAATCAATTTAATGCATGCTTGCTGACTTTAAGTATAAATAAATAGAAATTAAAAATCTTACACCACACTTTTGATCTGTAAGATTTTCTTAGTAAAATATATGTCTTCCTTATTTTATGCTATAATGCTTTATTGTTTGAAATATTTCAAAAACCAAAAACTTGGAAGTTGGATTTTAAATGTGGTCTCAGACTAAATGTTTTTACAAATTGAATTTATGTACTCACCACAACCGACTGCAGAAGGAGGAACACATTTTCTGGAAGGAAGTTTACTAAAGGACAGACAGTAATAACAGTTTTTAAATAACAGCAACCAGATAAAACACTGTGCCTGCCTGGTTCTCCATTAGCTAAGTCTTACCCTGACTATGTGAGTCGAAGGATTCCCAGGCGTATCGCTCTAGTGTTTGAGCGTGCTCAGGTAACAGCTTTTGAGGGGGAGGCTAAAACACAGTAACACAAATATATATGACCCTGGACCCTCAATTTGAAAAAACTGACCCTCATGTCCAAAGTCATATACAATGTCATTCATGGGCAAAGTAAATGACTTTACCTCAAGTAGCATAAGTAATAATACCCTGGAGATTTCACACTTTGCTATGATATCCATGAACGCACCTGGAATGAAAAACAATTGTAGCACTACTCCAAAACAATCTTACAGCATATGCTTCATTTCCTTATTAGCTGAAAAGACTGCTGACTCTGTAAATGCAAACAAGCATGAAAATAAATCGCAAACATAACAGGACTAATTTGCAAGTGATTAATAAACCTGGAACTTTCCCTGAATTTACACCACCGTACCTCATATGGCTGATTGTATTGTCTTGTGGAAGTTGTTTATATTCATACCGACAGGGGTGTTTGTCCCGGGTAGCTGTAGTCCTCTTTCCTGACACATATGCTGCATCTCAGAGAGGACAGCAAGAGCGCCATCGTAATCACCTACCAATCAAACATCACATCACCGCTCTGAAAACCACAGAACTTCATCTGAAACTCAACACCAAAATGAACCACTGCTTTCTAGCAGGAAAGCGCTTCTATCTCTAAACTCACGGGTCAGTATTTTGCATGAGGCCATTTCCCACAGTGACAGCAGGGCCTCAATTGGAGTCTGAATCTGCAGTTCTGCGGCTCTCTGGAAATGAACTACCGCCTCCCCGGGTCTGTTCATGTCCTACACACAAATATACAAACAGGACCACAGCATGAACGAGATGAAGATGCACTTTTAATTCATATATAAACAGAAAGCTGCTCCGTGTATTACAATGATTAATGTCTCACCTTCAGAGCATTGCCAAGCTCCAGTGAGAGACTTGCCGCCATAACAGGCTGATTCATCTCAATATAGACCTAAATAATATATAAGTACATATTTGCAGTATAACATCTAAAAAAAAAACAAACAAAAAAAACCACAAAATCTGCATGTGATTGCAAGATTTTAGCCCTTTTGCTTCATTAGTTCAGTACTTCAGATCAGATTTTTAGGAGCATATACTGTAAAGAGCAGATACTTTAGCTGCAAGTGAAAATGAGCTAAAAGCGTTTTACTTTGGGGCGAACTATTACTTCTATTTAGCTCTGCTTGTAGTAGTCGTTTAACTGTTCGTGGTCATCTTCTCTTCTTCTAACTCTAACAGCAACAGTGAATAAAAGTAATATTGCGCTTTATGATTCTGTCAGGCCATGGTTATTACACTAAAACCATTAAAAAAAATCTTACTTGCATTTAAATAAATGCTGATTCTACTTGAACTTTGATGTACTAAAACAACTAAAAATAACCATTTAATAAAATTATATAGACGTGTTTGAAAACAACAACAACAGCAGATTGGTATCTTAATTATACTAAAATAACACTGTGTCAGGCTATGCTGAGCAGGACAATCACCTTACTTTAAACTGAAAATATAAAATTATAAGAGACTTTTAATTCTATTTCAAGCATTAACTGAGCCCAACATTCTGCAAAATAACAGCCTGCGTTTATATATGTTTATCGGCTTGAGCGCAAGTATCTGATAAAATATGTGCTTCCGACAAATACCTTTATAGCAAAACTATAGCAGTTCATTGCTGCCTGCATATTCTCATCGAAGCCGGGAGCCCTCAGTGCTCGGGTTTCCTGCTCCGAGGCCAGAAAGAGTCGGGCTGCATCAGTCAGTGCCAACGCTTCTCCTGGAGCATTGAACAGGGTCTGCTCACAGCTACGAAGACAAAAAAAACCCATTTCCAAATGTTCCTTAGATCAGAAAGGATGAAGCATTGATAGTTATGAGAGATGCTGCGTTACCGGGCCATGGCGAGATTACAGAAGGCAGCATACTGAGGACAGTCCTGCTGCTTGAGCTCCTTGGCCAGCTGACCTGAGGGAAGATGTTTATAATGATAAACACAGACTAGCATCACCACAGAATCACTCTTCTGACACAATACTCACCGAACTGTTCACTTGCTTCAGCGACATTAGGCTTTCGCAGAAAACGTCTGTGGCGAAGGAGAAAATATTAAAAGGCCACTAAATTAGTTTAATTTAACAGGCTTGAGAAGCTTGTTATGGGAAGCCGCTGGATGGAAATTAAACACCTACAAGATGTCAACCTTAGCTGTTCGTGCATAACGTTAAATCTGTACGTTTACAATAATAGCATAATAATAATATTGTGGTGAACCTCGTTTAGTAACGTTAACGTAAGTTACCTCTTGAAATGTAATTAGCAACATGCTAGTGAGGGTTGTGTTAGTGCTGTTCACGACTTTTTTGGTTATACTCGGTATTGTAAACAACATGAATGATCTGCCGGCGTTAACATTGAAAACATTCACGTATTCGTAATATTGGTAATATATTTTAGCTCTTACTTTTTCAGTTTATTTGACACCGCCCGGTAGCGCGTCAGAAAATCTCCCTCGGCAGCCATTGTTGACACTTCAGGAGGAGGAGCAAACACATAGGAAGTTCTGATACAAGCGTTCCCATTGGTTGCACGAAACTGAAGCTGTCTTGTGATAGGTTTATGGAGCGCAAGGGTGGAACTTTCACGGGTCGCAGAAAATGTAGCGCTTTTTATTGCAATGCGTTTAATGATTTTGTGGGGGGGGACGACGACACATATTCAGTTTTTTTTATCTTTCATTTATCATACTGTCCCATAAAATATAAAATTATACAAAAAAATCTTTATTTGACACTTAAGTACATATCAGCAGTTAACTCGATCATTCACAGGTTTTCATACACAGAATCAAATACATCATCTTCTTCTGCTTTGCAGTGCTATAAGAGAAAAGAGAATTGGAAACGGTTGAATCACAGTTTTTTTTTTCATCAAGTCATATAATAATCATGAATTAGATTCCTTTTTATTAAATGATTATTTTTTACTGTTTGCCTTCTGTTTTAACGGTGTGTCTGAGTAGGTATTATATATTTATAATTTGTGTCTTCGCTGCATTATATGTTCAGTAAAAACAAAATATGCTATAATTATTGTGCATTATATACGGATGTTTATATAATTAATACTTCAAGCTGCACATTTAAATTTGACAAGCATATAGTCTACATTACATTATAGGTTATACATATTACACAATTTATTAAACAAACCTGTATTAAACAAACCTTTTCTAATTGGCTCTTCTTAGCGTTTTCTACATACGCCGAGTCTGAATTCAGTGTATCATAAATAGAGCCTGATCTGCGTTGTAGACTCTGTTGGAAAGAAGTATAAGAGTACAGAAATTTATTTGAGACATCCTAATTAAAAACAACAATTAGTAAATACTAAGACAAAGAAAGAGCAAATGACTACTATCCAAAAGAGTATTTGTGTGAGTATTTGTAAATCTTACTGTGTAGAGTGATCCAGATGCAGCATCTTCATCCAAAACCACTTCAGCACTCTCCCCTGGTGTCTGCGCCGCTACTTTGTTTGTGTCTTCTCTACCAGAAGGCCGTTTCTAAAAAAAAATAATAAAGCAAAACTACAGCTGAAACTAACAGCATCATGTGTTTTTACACTTTTGTATTTACACTTGTGCCCTTTTTTGGTCATAACAGCACCAATCTTGCAATCAATGCAATTCTGGACAGTCCATCTGAAGCACCTTGCATAATAACACAAAGACCATCGTTTCTGAACTGACAATTTAGTACATAGTCATGAGTCCATATCTACTGATCAGCCACAGCAGCATTAAAACCATCTTCCTAATATGTATTTCCCCCTACTGCTACCAAATCTCTGAACATGTCCTGTGACACCTGGCTCCAAGACATTGGCGAAAGATTGTCTTGCAAGGGCAGGCATGGATCAGATTTATTGCACATGCTTATGCTCAGCCGGGAACTTGGAAACAAAGGCAAAACGTTCAACTCGCAGGGCTGTTAAAATTTGGTCAAAAGTTGAGCTCCAACTTGCCTTAACACACATGAATGGAGGATTCTAATATGCCTAGTAAGAGCTTGATTATCTTTAACTCTGTGGGACAACGGCCCTCCAGGACCGAATTTGGACAGTCCTGTTTTAAAGGGATGATTAACCCACAAATTCAAATTTGATGTTTATCTTATTAACCTCAAGGCATTATCAAGGATGTGGGTAACTTTGTTTCTTCAGCAGAACACAAACAAAGATGTTCTGAGAGTGTTCACAGCAGCCATTGACACTCCTAATTGAGATTGTAGATAAAGTGCCAATGGTCTATACGAAAGATAGGTTATAATGCACTTACAAGTCTGCAGTCTGTAATAAAGAAAGAAGAAGAAGATTTGTCAGTTTCACGCACCGCTGTTGTGAACGCACTCAGGCCAGTTGGACATTGTGGTGAATCAGAGGTGAAAAAGGATATTAATACTGTTCAGTTTCTTGCACTGACAGATGGTTTTGTGTCTTTACACATCAGTGTATCATCACAAACTGCAGAGTTTAATTTGGTTTTGTCTGTGGTTGTTTTTTCACTCTCAAAGATGTGAGTTCAATTGACTTACATTATACTGTATGACTGACAGACTGCAAGGGTTTGAGTTACATCTTAATTTGTGTTCTACTGAAGAAACTAAGTCAACTACATCCCGGATGCCCTGGGGGCAAGCTGAAAAACATCCAAATTTCTATCCTATTTTTTGTAGTGTAGCACAGAACATGCACACGGCTATCCACCTGATCTAAAAGAAAAAGTGATTCTTAGATCAGGCCATGTGCCTCGCATGACTCATGTCATGTAACTGCTTTCCTTAATGGAAAGGAGTCATCATGGATCAGCATGACTGGTCTGAAATCTTTTTGTCATTGCCAGCATTGTGTTGTCCAGCAATTTGAGCAAGCTCTTCTGTGATTAGACCAGACAGGCTAAGCAGAGCAGAGGGACTTCCTTCAGCCTGACTTTTGGTGTGAAAGGGCATTTACAGTTGGCAAAAATATAAATAGGGAAGGAAGGAGAGTGCCATTAAGCAAAAAATTTTGCTAACCTGATTTTGCTGACCTTGGGACAAAATTATAATAAACAAATCAGATTTTAAGAAACAGTTTACAGTTTTTGTAAAGTTTAGGCTTTCAATCAGTGTTTGGAGCATGTACGTCAGTGTCAGTCATCTATCATTTCCTCTGATTTTAGGCATTACTCATGGGCAAGAGTAGGTTTAGGTGTAGTTATATGGTCAAGACTATATTTTTGCATTACAATGTTGATCCAGGGTCAACAAAATAAGTTGACCTAGGGACACATAGTACTTGGCAAAATCAGGATGTGCAATAAGTAATCCTAGCTCTAATGATTAAAAGTAACGTGAGGTAAAGTAACGCCAAACACTGATAATCAAAGTTATTCACTTCATCTGTCAGCGGTTTTAATGTTGTGGCTGACACAAAATCTATTGCCTGGACTTCTGCAGCATGAACATTCATGCATCAAAGAAAGCATACAGGATTTAATACCTAACCAATCCCAGGTAGATTGAAGCAGGGCTGTTCAAACTCAGTCCTGGAGGGCCGGTGTTCTGCAGAGTTAAGCTCCAAAGCTTAATCAAGCTCTGACTAGCCATGTTAGACACTTCCATGCAGGTGTGTTGAGGCAAGTTGAAGCTAAACTCTGCAGGACACCAACCCTTCAGGACCAATTTTGGACAGCCCTGGATTGAAGTACTACAGTGCTGTAATAAAGTTACCTTGTAGCTCTTTAATACGTAACGTGACCCAGCTACAGTGAAGATGAGAAGAATTCCTAAGAACGCCATCATTGTGATGATAGCACTGTCTACCTCCTCAGGCGGCTCCTGATAACCTTTATCTGGAAAACACAGAATTGGGGTAAGAGGGAAAATATGAGAAGTAAAGTGAGGAACATTGTCTTTAGACACAATTTGTGCATTACTGCTTTTCTTTCACGGAAAGTGGTCAGCCGATCATGTCACATGGTCAAACTCGCATGATGTCTTTATTTCTTTTTTAAAGCATTTGTATTGGCTCAAAGCCACCAACATATCAAGTAAAAGGTTCTGAAGAAAAACTCTGTAAATTTCAAGATTTGTATGTATTTTAGTAATGTTTAGGTAAGAGATTATAAGTATCCAGTGAATTTCAATCATAGAAAAATGATCTGCAGACTCACCTCTCACATGAACCACCCAATACACCTGCTGATTTGCAAAACTAAAATAGTAATTGCCAGAACTGGAGCTATTGTGCATGTTGATACGTGCCCTCACAATCGTTGTAGTATTATAAGAATTACTTTGAATAGCTTTATACCAAACTTTTATCTTGTTCGGAGTGTAGCATACAATCTTGCTAGTGGTGTGGTTTGCTGGGACTGAAACTGACAGGTTGAACTCAAGGGTTTCCCCTGCTAGTGCCACTCTGGTTCTGTCTGGCATGGAGATTTGAGGTTTAGCTAGAGGAACAGAGAATAGAACATAAGGTTATTGAACCATCCGTACTCTCATGGTGTCTTTATAACTTATGGATTCTAATTCAGCTTAAAAGGATGTGGGTGAGAAATCCAGAAATCCAATAATAAAAATGAAACAAAACACACATTGCAATGACATAAATTAAGATCAATAATACCTAGAGTTTTCTGCCAGCAGCACAGAATTACGATCCAACACAGGACAGACTCGGCTGCATACATCCTTCAGCGAAATTTACATCTCCTTTCATTTGAAACAAAATGAGACACCTTTTCCTTTTCTCTCTGTTGTTTCATCAAAGCTCTGAAACTAAGTGGTAAACAAATGCTTTCTGTCCGAACAACGCAGGAAGTCAAGGCATATTACACAACACTGGATGTTCACAGGACCCTCACACGAGGTAGTCTCAAGACCTCATGCAATCCTCATAAACCACTTCCTCTCTCACTCCACAAACTCACTTCCTATAAATTACTGTTGTTCTTTATTTGGTTTTGATAACAGTTTCTTAAATTAAGCTTGAGGTCTCTAAAATGGCTTTTTTTATGCGGCGAAAAAACATTCACAAAACATTTTAGCTACCTCTCCAGTACTTTGTGCTTATGTTTTGAAGAGCATCAAATGTTTTTTATTTACAACGCATTGGTTGAGTAAGGTAGCCAATCTCAGACATTTCTATCAATCTTTTAAACACATCTGATTGGCCATTGTGATCCTCTGTAGCCAAGAGTGCATACATGATGTAAGAAATACATGCAGTGTAGAGAGCTTTATTGGTTATGACACAATTTTGTGATATCGTGATGAACTGAAGAGAGCGACAGCTTAGATAAAAAGGAATCGTTATTTGCAGGCATCCTAGAATAATCCATTCTGAACTTAAATTTAAAGTTTTGTTCTTCCTGCTGCTAAGAGGACTACCACGACAAATACACTACCGCTGAAAGGTTTGGGATCAAGACTTGTAATGTTTTTTAAAAAGTCTCTTATGCACATAAAGACTGCATTTATTTTAATCCGTCAAACAATAATACAAAAATCTTCTAACAATATATTTTTTTATTGTAATGTACTTTCAAATATTATTTGCTGCTGCGATGCAAAGCTGTATTTTCAGCAATTGTCACTCCAGTCTTAAGTGATCCTTTAGAAATCATTGTAATATGCTGATTTGTCAATTTTGTGTATCAGGATTCTTTGAGTAACAAGTTTAAAAGAACAGCATTTATTTAATATGTAAATCTTTTCTAACAATGCAAATTTGTGCTATACATTTTTATTAATTTAACAAGTCGTTGGTGAATAAAAGTAAAAATTTCTTTAAATATTAAAAAAAAGACGAAATAAAGGTTTGCAGCAAAAGGATCAGCACGATTCTGGATTCATAACGCCTGTAGTGTGATGTGTGTTAAATTTACTATGTAATTGACATAATACATATTTACCTAAATTACTGACTCTGGTAGCTGTATCCTTGCTAGCGGCGACGAACGTATACAATAAAGAATTAACTAGAATAATCAAATATCAGAAGAATTCTAATTAGAAATAAACAAACAAGCTCAATTCGAGGTCATAATAAAAGTCAGATGTTTTTAACATTTTATTGATCAAAGAATCCTGAATAAAGTATGACAGGTTCCAAAAATGTAAAGCAAAATAACATTGATAATTAATTTGGGGTGGGGGGACGCCACAAGAGGGCGCATCGTACAAACTGTTATGCACGTTTCTTCAAAGCATAATAATAATCTTTGAAAAAAGTAAATAATATTTAAAATAAGGATTTATTAACCATGTATAAAGTTGCTTAAACAATTGGGAAAACCAGCACTATCTGCACAGTGCAACACTCAAATATGTCCCTCTAGAAAATGCATAGGTTAATAGCATTAAAATACAATGACGCTTACGCACACGTAAATTATTTTATTCGAATACGGAGAATTTTTCTAAATAGACGAATATTCGAAGTCATATTTCTCACCTCTCGTTATACAGACTACGAGACTTTTGAAATCGCAATGACAGACATAGTTATTATAATCACAGCTGTAGCCTATAGGGATATTTTAATTAGTCTAAATAGACTTATAATAGCCTAGAAAACAGATTTTCATTGAAAAAAATGTTTGAAATGCCATTGACTTTAAACGTTATTTCTTTTGCAACATTGCTGTTATTTGAAATAGTTCTTTTTACAGAGCAGGCCTATCATTCATCATGACGTAATCTGGTGAAAACTCAGCTGACAGGGTTTATGTGTGCGTGCGTGTGTGTTTGTTTGTTTTACAAAACAACCCTTGGTATGCATAAGCATGTGCTAGTCCGAATTCAGTAGGCTAATAGGATGTAAAAACAGTCTACTCTAACCACCAGATGGCAGCAGAAGAGCACACGACACTCAGTGCGCGAGCGCCTGACTTGACTTAAAGAGGAGTTCCAAATTCATCAAAAATGAATTACGTAATGATTACATCACTGTCACTGAAATAGGCTATACATAATTAGCGCCAGGGCAGATAAATCAAAAACACCAGAACAGAATCTTGCTCTACGTTTTCCTTAGTTTGGTATTGCTTTTAATTAAATATTACTGTATATATAGAAAAATATTATCTCTGATTTACGATAGATAACAGATAAAACACGTTAGCGAAGAAAAAAATAAATACAAAAGTAAAATTCACTTAAGAACAAAATACAGCCATTTTTGAAATAGTTTAATATTTGAGCTACAATTTGTATGATAAATAGACTGAGCTAGGGAGATATATAGAGAGTGAGGTGAAGAGAGGAGCAAGGAATTCAGTTAGAGGTGACAAATTGCCTTGTTTAATGAGAAACAGGTGCGTGAGTGCCTTGTGACTTCTGAACTGAAGGAATACTCACATACTTTAATAAGCCTAAGCCAGGCAAAACTGACCTCACATACCACAAAAACAGACCAGGGTGAGAGAGACAGAGAGCTCGTAGAGGCGCAACAAATATAACATCTGGATACCAGGCAATAAAAATATTTCCGTCCCATAATCTGTTTCATCTTCTTGTTTCTGCAGTCATAATGAGAGTCAAAATCAACACATAAAGAGGCATGATAGTAAAGGACTATAAAACAACCAAAGCATTCACTACTTTTGTGAGAAAGAAAAACTTTGGAAGAAGACCGAAAGAAGAAGTATAGCAGGTTCCTGGATATAAATGATCATAACATACATTAAACATATACGGTAAGTTTTTGTTAATTTTCCTTAAAAGTTTCTTTTTTCTATTGAAGTGATTGTACAATATTTTGAAAGATTATCTTGTATGAAGACTTGTATGAATTTTATTGTAGTGGTCCACAAAAATTCACCCACTGTAACCATGGAAATAATACTGTGAGACGTGGAGACTGAATTATGAATGCAGTGTTTTTAATAAAGAGCATTCCAACTGAAAGGCACTTGCAAGTTTATGCAGTTGTTGCTCAGAGATGTTAAAGAGCCTTTTGATTTAATAACAGAAGTCATGTGAGACCTGATTTATAAGACTGGCTGCTCTTCTAACCTGCTAGATTCTGTGTGTGTGTTTGCACGGATTTGGCTATACTTGTGAGAAAACATTCTCAAGCTTTAACAGTGAAACAGGTCAAAAACTGACTGATGAGGACATTAAAAGTGGTCATCACTATTTGAAACACTCATAATATTTTAGAATGCTTCAAAATGTCAAGAGATTTTGGTAAGGCTTTGGTTTAAAGGCAGGGCATTATAATTGTATTGTGAAAGGTCATCATCTATTTACTATATAAGAGTGTGTGTCACTATAAGAGAAAAAGGGCAAATGATTAGAAGGAGAAAAACATCAAATAAATCTAAAGAAAAGGTGCACATCTGGAAAAGAGTGATAGTTTGGGAGGGAGGGAGAAGACGGAGCCCAACAGATGGAGAGAGGGGGAGAAAGAGACAGAGAAAGAACGAATGAAAGTAAAGGAGATGCAAGAGGAAAAAAAAGAGGGAGAGAAAGAGAAAAAAACTGAATAAAGTGCAGAAGGGAGGGGAAGAATAAAACAGAGGAGAGAGAGAGAGAAGTGAATGTACAGCATCATAGCTCTCATGCAGAAGTTTAAGTGTTTGCACACTTGCTGTCAACAGATTTCAACGCACAAGTGGACAGAACGGTGATATCACAGCAGAGCACAGGAAAAACAAAGTAAGTCTTAAGACTTTAAGTAAGTTATTTGCACTTTAGTAGAATTTAAGCTATTAACAGTTGAAATGTATTCTGTATGTATTTCACTAATCTGTGCCCTGCTATTTCCCCTCTTTCTGCTGGATAAAGCATCATAAAGCATCCAAGATCAATTTTACAGCAAGTGTTAGTGGACGTATGCCTTTTGTAATTGCTTGATTGATATTTCTATTGCATGTCAGTTTCCTTCTCTCTGCATTTTAAAGCCTGTGCAATTTCAAACTAATGCATGAAATGTGTAAAAAAACTGACAGAAGTGTCCTGATCACACATTAATCCTGTGATTTTCGGGTTCCTGAGCACATCCAGATATCTGCTGCGCCACGACATGGAGCCATTTTGAGAAATGCCTCTTTAGTGACTCACACTACAAAGTCAATTACTATGATCTCCAAGTTCAATATTATGTAAAGCTCTCAGTCCCCTCTGGACTCCTTCTCAGTGTGGAGCCACTCCAGTTTCTCTTTGCTTTCTGCAGCATTTCTCTGAAATGTGGCATTTTTTAGTCTAACGGTCATGTTTTTAGCAGTTCTGCCCATTTGTAGTAATCTCACCTCAGAGAGCTCTTTGTGGCATTGGCCCTTGTGGCTCCAGCACAAAGGAGATTTTCTTTCAAATAAGCTAATTGAGTTTGCTATCAGTTAGGCCAGTCACAAGACAATCAACCCGTCATCCATCTCCCCTCTGTGTTCCTTGAATGAACTCGAGTCATTTTGTGATCTGATCTCAGTCGTTTAATAGAGTGGAAATACCCGACACTTGCGTGATTGTTCTCGGGAGGTGAAGAGCACGAGGCACTTTCCATGGAAACGGAACAAAAGAAGGGATGAAACCCATAAAATAAATTAAAAGGCATTTTTTTTCCCTTTTTCAAAAGGCCTGAAAACAAGGTGCTACTATTTTTTAATAGTACGTTTATACACCGTGATGCACAGACAAAGTAATCAATGGTCTTTGGTCTAACAATTTAAATAGATGTCAGTGTAATAATAATGTTCGGTAAGCAAAACGAGTTAAAAATGCAAAATAATTTTAGCGTAATTAATTAAATATTATTTAAATAAGTTAAAATTGTTACACTGTTTACACTGAAACATAGAGAATATGATCATATACAAAATGCAGGCCTCTGCACTGAAATTTTCCACAGTATCATCGGCCCCTAAAACACATCTGGCTGTTTGTCCTGGAAAAAACAAAGCGCTCTCCCATGTGCCAGATGTATTGGCAGGGTAAAGGTTTCAATCTCTTGCCTTACATTGCAAGTGTTCTTAGTACTTGTTTAACTTTTTCCTACCTCTCCTTTAAATCTCAGCCACTTCTTCACCATGAGCATTTTGAAGGCAAAAATGCTGGTGCCTTTGATGGTCATGGCATTTTTGTCTCCTTGTCTTGGGATGAGCAATGAAGTGGATTATGGGAACTGGAACTACAGAGAGGGAGGTAATATTCTAAAATCTGTAAAATGTTTAAACTGGTAAAATGTGTTAAACTGAGGCGAGACTGCATTCCTTTTGCTACCTGAAAGTAATATCGATTATACCTAATATTTAATTAAAACACGCGAGGTGTGCACAATTATGCTAATAACAGGCTTTTAATATTTAAGTAAATCTGATGCAATTTAACCTGATTCCATGCAGGCCTATACTAAGCTTGTTAAAAACGTTGCATGTCAAGTCGCATTTATTTCTACAGCGCTTTATCTAGATCACCTCAAAGCGGTATCACAGTAATAAACAAATAACAGTATCTAGTAAAGCTATGAAATGAATACAATTTCAGCTCTAAAGCAGCCCTGAAAAACAATACTGTCATTATTAAGCTCAGTGTAGTTCAATGTTTATTCAGTAGTAGTTCAGCAGCAGTGCAAATGCTGCCAAGTTCATTAATTATAAAGTTCAGTTCAACTGTATAAAGCAGCTTTAAAGAAAAAACGGTCATTATTCAGATCAATTCTTTTCAGTATTGACTCAATTAAATTCAGTAGTGAACCAAATTCTGAAACGAATGCATAATGCAGAGTTCATTAATATGAATCACTTAATCACTTAATATTACTGAATAGTATGTGCTTTTTAAACCTCATTCTAAAAACAGCTTTAATCATTGATGTGGTGGTCAAAGTAAAAGAAAAAGGCTGTCAGTCCGGATTGGCTCACTTTCAACACATTCGTTCAGACGTACAGTTTCATGGAGCTAATATTAAAATACAAATCACATTGACTTATGTACACCAACAAACTTATACCCTTACCTGTCAACCCAGCTAAAACACAAACAGACATCTCCTAATTCCACTCTTTAAAGTTAAAGCCCTGTAGTCCGGTGAAAGAAACCTGATTAAGCCTCTTGTCATGTGGTTGCCTGCCTTATTAGAGACTAACCTCATTGTCTTTGCCCTCACGGCAGCAGAGAATGTGAACGTGGCTAACATACGCAGCGTGACTCGAGTGCTGGACGCCTGGGGCAAACGCATATTCAAGGATATCAAGACACTCTTACACTCACAACCCAATGCCCTTCTGCCAGACTACTCCAGGTAACACGCCGTCTTTCCCAATACTTGTAAAAATGCATTGAAAAGACTTTTTTACTAGTACAGTACAAAGCAAGTAAACCAATTAGTGTTAACCAACCACCAATGTTTTTATAACATGAATTTTCACTTTGAGAGTGTTAAACCAGCTACATCCCTCTTTGCTATGTTCTCTAAAGCTTTCTAGTCTTGCGAAAAGATTTTTTGCACATGAAAGCTGCTTGTTGGACTGTTTTATATAAACTAGAAAAACGCACCGTCCTTTGGGGGTTTGTTATCCTGAAGTCGGCAGTTTAACAGACTTACATTCTAGCCCCAAGGAGATTGTTTTCATGAAACTACAAGCACGAAAGTTTTCATGAAGCTACAAGCAAAGAAACAGCACTTTAAATCCCAGAAAAGGTTGCCTCAGTATTTACATCTGCAAAACATTTAATAAGGTAATACCATATAAATATATCCCTTATACATAATATACATCTTATACATCTGTTTCTAGTTTCTTTTATACAACTACAATTTTTTTTTATAAAGAGATAAAAATGTATGAATATGTGTTCAGCCTGTAAGTACAGTACATGCATTAACTAAGTGAGGGCTTTGTCAAAAATATTACATATAAAAAGTAGTGGAGTAATTTTCATTGCTACATATATAATTATAGCTACTTATAAAAATAGGCCCACTTGGTCAATGCATATATTGCAGTATATTTAACAAAAATATCGTTTTCTCAAATATGGAATGCGTTATTATTGCATTATATTCCCAGTAGGTTATTTTCCAATATATTCATGTAATCCCAAAGCGACTTAAGAATTATGTGTATGAATCAAATGGCAAATAGCAATTAATTACAAGACCATATCAGATCAGCTAAAGATCACAAGGCATGCAAAGCTTAGCCTAAAAGCACTAAGAACAAACACTGTAAACTACTTGACTAACAACAAACAGCGAAAAATGTCCTATTGAGGAAGGTTTACAAGACATATGTCTTCCGTTTAAACGCTGAAGCTGTAGGATCCCTGTTTTTGAAACAATGCTTATGTTTTACATGCATTGTATTTTTGCATTTAAAAACTTCCAGAAGCAGAGGAATGAAAAAGAGCACAGGGTCTCACGACGTGTTTTAGATCTTGATTAGAGCTTAATTTAACTGCATTTTAAGGAAGGGCCAATTTACCAAGTCAGCACATTTGAAAAAGTAGTGCAAGGCTCAAATACCATAACCTACATCTAACGCATGTTTACACAGAAAAAAGTAAAAGGCATAGAGCAACTAATAATGCGTTACCAGGATGGTAGGATTTCTGGCAATTGCCAGAAGACAGTTGCAGTTAGTCTAGCCTTGAAAATGTTAGGAATCAAATAAGCTACACAGAAGAGTAAATTGTGGAGAAAAGGCTTTGTTTTTCTTTTGTTATTATTTGTGAAGCGGCCGGATCGGACAGTTGTCATAATGTGGTGTACAAAGGACTCGTCATCCTATGGCACAGAGCATTTTAACACACCTAGAGGCATTGGTGGCATGACCTTTTGAGTTTTTGTAGGACCAGAGGACCAGAAGCTCAGCCTTGTCATATTAAACTACGTCCTGTTAATGTATGTTTTTTGACTTTCTGACCCCACATTTTAGTACACTAAAACAAACACGAAATCTCCTTATTCACATTAATGATTTAGAACTTTTGGAGCACTGACTTGGTACGTTGATTTCTTTTTTTTGCAGTGTCGAGTGTGAAAAGGCTGTTCAAAGCCTCACAAAAGAAACAGAAAAATGATTAGACACTGTCTTTCTCTCTCGTAGGCCTACAGCTGTT
Source organism: Enteromius afrohamiltoni (assembly GCA_034779775.1). NCBI lineage: Eukaryota > Metazoa > Chordata > Actinopteri > Cypriniformes > Cyprinidae > Enteromius > Enteromius afrohamiltoni. Next base: position 1,329,711 of record JAUYWG010000001.1, read on the forward strand.
TTCTCACATGCATACAAACATAGAAGCCTCGTCTATCTCGGCCCATTTCACACTCTCTTCTTCCTCGCAGGGTTCGTCCTCTCTCAGAGTCCCTAAATGATCTTTTCAGAGAAGTCTCCCATTTACAGAGGCGCATCACAGATCTTAACAATCGCCTAGCAACCCTGGAACCCTTCCTCCGTCATCATGGTTACCGTGAGGAGGGAGAGGAAGGAGGGGATGGCAAGGCACCGGCTCCTCAGAGTATGGGACCAAATCAAGCAAAGTATCCACGGCGCTACGTGGTTCGAGTGGTCCGTCCTGCAAACAGGGTGTTGAAAACCAAAAGAGTCAAAGTGATCAAAAGTGAAAATGGAAGGGTTAAAGTGAGCGAGAGCGAGAGGTAGAGGGATAGACGAAAGATTTGCAAATATTACAATTGGATGCATTCATGTTATTCAGGAAATATCCTTTATATTGGGCATAGAATATAATTCACGTATTAAAAATGCTGGTGTAATATACAAGTGTGCATTCATTTTCTTTTGTGTGTATTCCTTCACGTTTGGGTCTCAAAGGTGCGATTAAAGTTCTCTGGCAGAAAAGCAAATGCTGGGAATGTTGATTGTGGAAAACTTTCCCAGCAGGATGATACCAAATGAAAAAAAAAAAAAAGAAAAAACCTTGAGAGTAAAAACAGACACTCCAGCTCTTTCCAAACAAAGCTAAACAAGGATAAAGCCATATACACTGATTGTTTTCTGTGGAGAATCTTAATTAAGGTGTTGCTATCCAGAGACGTGTGACAGGAATAAAATCATGTGAATAAATTAAAATATTTAAAAATATAATTCTGTCAGTGTTACAGTGTTTTATTATGACTACTCATTTTTTAACTGTGCTAAAATATTGAACTGCAGGGGCTGGTTGACTATATTAATTCTCTGTTGAATATCTCTGATGGAGCATATTAAGATGACCTAATTACAAATAAAATCCTTAGTTCTGGGTAAACTAAACCAGACACGTAATTTAATTTTATTAATTATGTTAAATTATGATATGCAGTTTGTGTTTGCTTGGTACAGTCCCTAATGTGAAATAAATATACAGAAAAATTTTAAATATTCATTTTATGACTAAATACCACTAAAACTACTTCATGATTAGCATGGCTAATTTTTTTGTAAATTATTAATTTGAACAAGTTTTACAATGTTTTATCATGTTTTGTTTTACTTCTCTGGTAGCCTTTTTTATTTATGTAGGCAATGTTTCATTGGCGTGTCTGTATACATGTAGAGGCAAGCATGTGGTTATGTTCTGCATTATTAAATTATTGTCCTATTACACTCTATGCACACCAACCCTCACATGCTTTTCATAAATGATTTCAGCGGGGTGGCATCATTTCTCTCAGGCTTCCAAATCTTATATTAAAATATGTTTCTCATCTCTGTGCAGGCCTACATGCGAGCATAAAGGCTGCATATAAAATTGATCATTACTAAATATCACTCACATATGCACTTACACACTCTCTAATAGAGAACAGCAGAAAGCTGCTCACTAATGGGCGAGTCGCTAATGACATTAATTCCCTCAAATAATACTGAACACTAATTACGAACATCTGTATTGAGAAACACAATTGCTTAGATGTGCTAGAACAGACTATGGACGTTTTTGTTCTCTTATGCAACAGTCAGAATCATAGTGGTGTAATTTTAACAGCTGAAAATACAAACCATAGCACTGCTGGCCCTTAAGATGTGAGCGAGATGACTCTGGGGCGTTATGTAACTCCGGCCGCATGGCGGCAGTGTTGCTTCGGATAGTTCACCGCGCGTTCGTTTGACAGGAGTGAGTGCTTTGAGGTCCGTGGGCCAGTGTCAACCCAAGACTTAAGACGACCACCAACATAACTTCATATTTAAAGTTTGCCAGTAAGGAAATGTGACTGGTACGTGCCTCACGTTAACGAGCGTCCGTCATTCGTTATCATGAACGCGAAAGCTGCGACTCGCTTTAGTTTCTGAATTAATTACTTTCTAAATATCCCCATTCACTACTCCCTCTACCTGTCACTCCTTCCTTTTAACTTCCCTGCTCGCGTTTAGCTCTCTTCGTCTTTTTTCGTCCCTCCCTGACGCCACGGACACGTGTGGGTGTTGCGTATCATCTGTACTTGCTGTTTCCGCGTAATATGTTGTAGCACCAAACCAAGACACAGTGCACTACACAAATCTTTCTTTTTCTCTCTGTATCTTCCCTCCTCCGTCACTCTCTCTCCGCTTCTTTCTTTCTCTAAAGGTCCAGTTGCTAGGTAACAGTTAATTGTCAAGAAATAGTTACATGTGTTGCAATGCATTCTGTGATTGGCTGCTTTAAGGAAGCGAGCGAGAAAGGGGAATGAAAAAGAGAGTGGGGGAGTGAGACAGGAATAGAAAAGAGTAGGTTTGTGAAATATTGAATTGCAAATGGTTTTAAAATAAACAGCTATTACTTTAAAAATAAACGGCACGTATGACATCCTCATGATTAGAAACAGCACTTTCATACAGGAATCAATAATCGGAATATGTCTGACGTGAATCAATAGGTACAGAAATGAGAGATGAATTCGGTGACATCAGTATTTGCTTGCAGTTTGTTCATGATGCAGTGAACCAGACGTATCCAAGGCAACACCAGTGGCTAAGAAGCTCTCATTCACGTTCCATGTACATTATGTCACGAAGCAAACCTAAGCTTGTGTTAAATAGTCAGTGTGATTATCACATAATACATAAGAAACACATTTCACAATTTCCATATTAGCAGTGTAAAAAGCAAGTGAGATTGACATAATGACACGGGGGAAAAAAAGGAGTGTCCGATTCCCACTGCTGGAGAAAAACACAGAAGGACTATGAGGCTTGAGATATCTCCCTTTTATTTTGTTTTTAGTCAACACTGTTTTGTACAAAGAGACAGAAGAATATATCTTAGCACTTATTTTCACACTGTGTCTGTATTCTCAATAGCTTTAAGTATTGTGAAATGTCTCATTAAATTATTGTAGTCTTAACACATGTAATCTCTCTCTATACAAAAACAGAAAAAAAGAAACCATTTTTGTCATATTTACAGAATCTGTACAGTTCTGATCCATAAGTAACATTTAAAATAAGTGGTTAAAATACAAGAAGGACAGAATTGAAGACAACAGAGGTGTCAATTTTGTCTTAAATTCTGGTTCTCGGCTGCTATTAGAATAGCACTGTGCTCCTGGTCCAGTGGTCTAATAACGTTTCCCCATGTGGCTATAAAAAATCTTCCAGACAAAAATGTATCTCAAATTTCATTATTTTAAATATTTGTTTTCATATATTAAAAGGGTATGGAAAGGGGACATAATTATTTACAGCAGACATAATAGATAACCATTGCACTGTGCTCTGTTTCCTTTTCACACACACACACACACACACACGCACGTGCACAGACAAATGTGCACACACAAACACCTGCGCGCACACATGCCCACTCACATACAGAGGTAATCAAGCATATGATTTCAGATACATGTACAATCATATGTGACGTACCTTACTGGGGAGGGCATTAAAATGACATAAATAGTAAAATAGAATCAAACTACTGTAGTCTTATCCTAGCAGTCGTAAAGAAAGAGATTAGTTCAAATGAGAATGAATGAAAAGGGAAATAAAACACTGAAATAACACAGAACACTGGCTACTATCCCTCCGTCCTTGTCCGCCCGTATTATCGGCCCACCTCCCTTGTAACTTCTGCTGCAAATGTCGTCTCACACTTAACCTGTGTTTATCAAATGTTATATTAGCGTGCTTTTACAAGGCCACATCTTTAAAGTGAGAATTAGAACTGGAAAGCTTTTCAGGAAGAGCAAAGGCATCTGTCCCTGACACTCACACCCAATCACACAATACTACTTCCACATAGTACTACTACTAAAAACTGTAGGCTCGACTCTGCGGTACGAACACAGAGATTGACAGGAAATGCAGTGGTCTAAGTCTGTTACCACACTTAAAGCAATGCCACACTGTTATGAGATATCTTTAAAAGATTTACTAAATAAAACTAAAAGAAGAAAAACAGACCAAGCATAAAAAATATTAAGGGTATTTTAGAAATATGGTACCATGCAAAGAAAGGTATAGTGAGAAAAAACAAAAAACTAAATTAGCTTTACGTGGACACAAGAATGGCCTTCAAAAATTATGCTTAAATAATGGCAGTAATTCCTGACGAAATCTAGCAATATCACCCAAACTTGGGATTGCTGGTTAATTTCCTTAAGTTATTATTCCATACATATCCATTTTTCGATGGTCTTACCAATTCATTGGAAACACCACATCTATAGTACAACCCGAACCTGTATGATGCACAGTTTATCAACATATTGCACCCACAAAGAGCAGACATGATATCTAAATAGACATAAATGTATGAAACGCTAAAGATATGGCAATAAATAAGTAAAAGACATGCATGCTCATCTTAAACACACAAAGACAACTGAGTCAAAAAAGAATGTGGCAGAAAGTTAAGATAAAAATTCACAAATCGATAGCTATACATCAATTATAAACTGAATATTATAAATATTGTGCTTAAAGTGGAGATCTGTTTGGCTAACAGTTCATTCACAAAGAAAATCTGCAATAAACACAACAAATTTCAAGTAAAGGATTTTGTCTAAGATGTGGGCCAAAAGTCTTTAAACTGCCCTGCCATGAGTTCTTGTGGTTTAGAAAATGATGGGGGAAATTGTAATGAAATGTACTTGTACTGAACCTCACATGGCTCTTATTTATCCAATTAAACGAGTTCACTGGTTTATTTATTTAGGTAATTAGGCAAATTAGCTAAATGATATGTTTACTTTTGCCTGTGCCCATCCAAAATTCCTGAGAAATACCTCTACTTCATATAAGTGGGTATTAAAACAGCAAATTAACATCAAATGGATAGGTGAAATAACTGGAGTCATCCCCGCCATTATCATTTCGTACGTTGTTTAAAAAAGCACTCTGACTGGCATAAACTAAAATATACAAATGTAAATGTACTGTACAGGTGCAGTAAAGGATTGTATTAGCCCGAAGGGAGACAGCAGGGAGGACATAGAAAAATTCTTAATGTTTGGTCGTTCCTTGATTTTTAACTGATACATTTTGCAGCTAAGTTGGATTGTTAACCTTTAATGTAATTCCTAAAATATCATCTAACCAATATGGTAAAACATAGATCTTTAGAGTTACATCCTTTCTGTCTATTCACTGTACAGAGTGAAAAAAAAATTATATTTACATAACAAAATGCAAGTATTTGCTGAGAATCTTGCAAAACCCTACAAACTGTACCACCATCTCCCTAAGGAAAGTATAGATAAGCATATCCAATACTAACTGCATTCTAAGAAGAAACAAATCCATGACACAGTTGTTATTTTGCTGCTTGATCAAAGACTCCCTCAGAATTGGGGGATGGTGGAGAAAAAAATAATTAATTAATTAGTGGATTTTTGTTTCTATATCGTAGATAACACCATACAAATGTAACGCCCTATGTCTTGACTGTCAGGGAGGATACTGTGTACTGTACAATGTTGTGCAAACCGCAAATATCCTATGTTCCTACTATTAAAAGCTATTCGAATAATAATTGATCTGGTTTTCGAGATTAATACTGTAAACACAATTAGCGTACTTTATGTCTCCTCAATGCTGCATATTCCATGTCAGTGCTTATACCATTAAAAGGAAGGTTCCAGAATAATATAAATCATCCAATGCTAAGTCTGTGTGCAGTGACCAGAAAGTTACCATGGCAATATGACCTGTAAACCAGGTATTCTGTAAGTCTTGGTAAGGCACATAACGTGCTGTGTATTAAACCAATGTTGTTCTAACAAACGGAACACTGTAAAAATAAGGTGATAATACATTTCCTTCACAATGGTATCTCAAGTACAGCTGAAGTACTTTGCAAATCATGCCTTGTACACACATTTTACAGCACTCCATATTGGTAAAATAAACTTGAATAATCAATAATAAAGAACCTTATGGAATCCAAGTTTGTCTACAACTCGATTAACAATCAAATAAGCTCAGTTGACAAATCAAAAAAGCCTCCCGCAAAGTGGTTTGTTAACTAAGAACTGAAACTACAGTACAAATATATAACAGCATAAAACATCCAGAAACCAAGCCCAAATGGAACATCATAAACATTGTAATAATATATAATAATATTATTATCAGGAACATTATCAATACAATTATTGTAAGTTTTACCCTGTTGCTTAAAAAAAGAGTAACTGATTTCCATCCACAATTGTACAAAGACTTGTACACAGTTGTCTCCATCTGGATTGGCCACTATTTTGATGTTGGGAGCAGGGAAATAGTGGGATATACAAAATAAAAGAGAGGAATAAACAGATTTTTCCCCCTAATCTCAACTTTTTGACAGTGGGCAGGTCCCCTCTCTCTATTTACATACGTATGCTTGGCAGCTTGTGATCCGCATAACTTAAAGAAAGCATGAGTCAGTTCCTCACACACGGTTTCCTCTTCTTTTTGTGAGCATGAAGGAACTAATTACATGCTGCCTTTTCAGTTTTCTCTCAATCATCATTCCGCATGTTCGTTGGCTTCTTTTCTGCCATTTTATCTGTTTCTGACTCCTCTCTTCAGACATCAGACTCTATACTGGAAAGCTTCTCATAAACATGTCCATTACTCGAGCCATTAAATGGTCTCTGTCCTTGACCCATTCCTAACCCATCCCTTGCTGACAGCAGCTTGTTGTTGCTAGGTCCTCCACCATGGTGGTTGCCAAGAGGCCCGCCCAGACATAGCTCCTTTGGGAACCGAGGGGCCACATTGGACAGCACCCCAGAAGTTGCGGAGGCAGGCAAATAGGAAGTCACCCCCATGGAGCCCCGGAAGTCAGCCCGACTGTTGTTGAGGAGCTGTTGCTGCTGCTGCTGTTGTGGCGTCTGTTGCTGCTGCGGCTGTGCCTGCTGCTTTTTGATGTAGTATGATTTGGCGCCGTGTAATAGACACTGGTCATCGCCGAAGGTTGGGATGAATGGGTTCTGGTTCACCTTATCTGGGTAGAGAGATTTAGACAAGGAGTAAGTCCCGACCCCTCGGGTACCGCCCACACCTCCTCCCATCATGCCTCTATCCCTGTCCCTCATGTCTCTCTCACCCACGGAGCGACGGTGCAACCCACCTTCACCCCCACGGAATAAGCTAAATGATGAACCCCCTCCCTTCCCTCTGTCCCCAAAATATGATGTCTCCCGCTCCCCTCCCGCATACTGCTCAAACATCTGGGCGTAGGGGCTCGTGCCCTCCATGTAGCGGTCTTTGTCTTTTAGGCTCACACTTCGGGGTGGAGGAAGCATTGATGCTCCGCCACTGCCTCCAAACCCACCCATCCTGCCTGCCCCCTCCTTCTGCAGCTCTACAAATGTATCATAAGAGTGCTGCCTGCGCAAAACCTTACCACCTGGGCCAAATTTCCGCCTTTGTACCTGGGTTTGGGCCCCTGTGCCTCCCCCTGCCTTTCCGCTGTCCAGAGGGTGCTTGCCCCCAGTTTGATCCAAGAGGAGGTGGTTGTCCTCACTGATGTCATACAAGTTGCCTGGTTTCTTGCACGAATCACACCGCTTGCAGGTGGCTGAACTAGGGCGGCTTGAGATTTGTCCACTCCCTCCACTGGTTCCCCCAACTCCCCCAGCAGCTGGATAGCCCCCAGCCCCGCCTCCCCCATGCATGCAAACTGGCTTGCTTCCTCCACTTCCAACCCCTCCACTGTGGCAATTGCGACATTCCCAATCCCCTCCAGCCAACCCTCCCACCCCTCCGATGCCCTTTTCCCAGCATGCATGGCCCTGTTGCCCAGGTGATCCTCCTCCCATTCCACCCTTACATTCTGTCTTCTTGGATTTACCTTTCAGGAAATCTTCCATGGGAACCAAACTAGTGCACGCTCCCCCAGCACCACCGCTACTAACTACTCCACCGCAACTGCCTCCACCCAGTCCCACTCCTCCACCCATTCCTGGAGCATCACTTAAATCCAAATGCTCCCACGGGGATGCCCCTTCCTTGGCTCGAAACTGGTCCACATAAAAGTCCCTCAAATTCTCTTTGTCTCTGAATAGAAAGGAGGTGCTGTTACCACCTCTCAGGCTCTTGCGCTCCACAGGTGGGGTGGCTGAGCGGTGTGCTTGTGTTGCTGGATGATGGTGGTGATGATGGTGATGGATTGTGTGGTGGGGACGTCTCCTGAAGCCAAGCTCAATCTCATCCTGCTCACGGCGAGACTTGGCAGAAGCGGGTCTCTTTTTTAGACTGTCCCTGTACTGCTTGCGCCGTTTGCCATGCCCCTCGAGGTTCCCATAGGTCACGGTGTGAGTCGAAATATCGGACACGTCGGATCGAATGTTTCCGTCGTCCCCTCCTGATCCCACCCCACCTCCCCCGCAGTACCTGTCATGTCCTGCAATAAACCCTGAACTGGATGCCCCACCCTTGAAGGAGAACTTTCCGTATAGATCTGGCAGGCCGGACTTGAAGCTTGACTGGGTTGGGTGGCCCGCAATCAGGTCAAACTTTTCCCTGTTCCGATGTGTCAGCGACTGCCTTGGCTGGGTGGTGAAGATGGGCGCTACCCCTCCCCCTAAGCTGTCACAATCGTACCCCCCCTCCAATGAACTGGCACTCCCTAAGCTACGAGGTCGGTTAGGCAGGGGACCCGACATACCGAGAGCCAGTTCGGATCCCGTGCCCCCATGGTGGTGTAGGTAATGATCCTGGTACAGGTTGCTATCCTTCAGGTGCAAATTCCCAAAAGTCCTCTCCACCTCGCTTACATAGTCGCTGAACATGTTGTCCTCTGGCAGGTACGGTGGAGGCTTGCAGTCTGTGTGGCCTACTAGGCTGCGCCGGTGTTCACTGATGTCATAAACAGCTGACTCACGATGGCTGTAGTCCAGTGCGCTGCGAGGTGAACCATTGACCCCAGGCACAGAGGTCATGTTTTTGGCAGTACGCAACAAACGGAGAATGTTGGAGTGGGTGTTGTTCATGTTCATGTTCATAGTGGCTGATGGTGAATTAAGGGCTGATTTGTTCTCTTCAATCTGAACACCATGGATGCAACTGTAGATGCCCTGTTGGACAGAAAAAATAAGGGAAAGCAAAAACAAAGGAGAGGAGAAGAAACAAACAATGTGAGATTAGATTGTTGTTCAATGAATTTGAATTAGCAGCAAGCATTTTCACAATTCTAATGCAAAATAAATGTTAAGTGTTAAGACTAGTCAATTCTCCTAATTTCTATAGCATTATGTTTTTGTAATTACTGTTCTGACAGTCTTCTATATGCTATAGTTTAATTTAGACATTTAAAAAAAACTGTTTAATTTCCTGTTTATCACGTGTAAAAAACAAGTTTATTCATCATTACTTTTAACATTGTGTAAAAGAGCTGAGAAAGGAAAATGAGGGAGACAGAAAGGAATGAAATGAAAAGGAAAAAAAGAACAAAATATGTTCAAGAAAGAGAAACGGCAGGGGCGATAGAGATTCTGATTAATGATGACATGGTGACAGGGTAGCAGTAACAATGTGGTTTTGACTGCCTATCAATGTCTTCAATCAATGTGATTAAAATTCAGCTGATACCACTGTGTCTACTCCTCTGTCTCTCCTTCATCACTGCCATGACAAATTAATTACACAATATTCTAATAAACCTCTCCAGCTCATTCACCAGTGATGCAGATTTACTGCATTTTAATCCATTTATCTGTGTAGTTTTGGCTGTATTTTATCAAACTCATTTCTTGATGGCAAATGTGTTATTGTAAAACTGTCTTTAAGTCAAAATACGTCATTATCTTTTAAACTGCTGGGTGCTTCTATTTATACTCAGACCTGTAAATGATGTAATGCATTATAATGGAATGTGTTTTGTTTTTAAAATTTCATTTCATTTCAAACATTTCATAATAAACAATACATGAAACAAATAGATTCTCATCAAAACATTTCAAAGGGTAAAGGCTATTCTTCTACTGGCGATCCATCCCTCTAGTGAGGCAACATGTCAGAAATGTTTCCTGTCTCACTCTTAGTCACGCTTAGTATCTGTTCACTTTTGTGTATTTTTTCCCTTTTTCTCTTTATGTTCCTCTTATCTTCTCTACCTTCTGTCTTTTTTAACTCCGGTCATCCTTCCCACTGTGACTCTTATTCTCATTCATCTCCTGACCCTTCAATCCGATTGGGTTAGAACATATTCTTCATTCAGTGTTATCTAATTTTTCTTTCTTTTTGCTTCTTTCTCTTGAGAGGTGCCTTTCTCTCTCATATTGTGTTGCTCCAACCCCACCCCATTCATTTTTAGACTCTTCTTACCCCACCATAGCAACACTGCTTTAGCTAGTGGTCGAACACACATATACATCTCAAAGAGAAATTTATCTAGTAAGAAAATCGCTTTCCTATGTCTATACTTGTATAGCTAAGAGAAATGGTCATACAGATTGCCCTTGTGGCTAACAGAGTAATATAGCAATTTTTTATCCGTTTAACCATTTGTGAACTCAGGTAAACCCAGGTTGATGTTTGAGTCACTTGCCAGTTTGGTCACATAAACTGATATTTACTCTCTCCGTGTTCATCCCCACCATTATGTGGGTCATGGCACCGTTCCAAATAGCTTGAGGCATGATTTGATGTCCAGAATGAGAGGCTGTTGCTTTGCCCTGTTAGCTCAAGATCAGAGGTCTGATTTATAATGTCGCATATGTGCAAAGTGGGCATTGAAAACTTTGTTCAACTTTGTTTTCCCATTAAAGGATTAATCAAAATGAAATCGAAATCCAGTTAGATAGAACCTTTGCATTTGCATTATATCTCACAATTTTTTTTCAAAACTTTTTTCTCGACATTTTGATTTTAAATCACACAGTTCTGAGAAAAAAAGAATTGCGAGATAAAGTCACATTTGCTCACAGTGACAAAAAAAGCTTCCATAACATTTGCTTGTGTATGCTTTTTTTTTTTTAAATATCACATGTAGGACTTCTACCATTTAGACCACTTGAACCCCACTCCCAGGAAGTTAAAATTTGGAAAATTATTATTACTTCTCTTATCTGTATTCAGACTCTCCAAACCTTCACAAACTCCTGGCTCCTGAATAGTAAAGTCAATTGTTTGCCTTTAGATTAAAAGTTCAAAAGTGAATGTGCCACTCACCCTGCTAATGGAGAAGGTGATGCCAGGCTTGCCCGAGCACACACCCATGAAGCAGAATCGCAGTTGCCAGTAGAAGAGGTGCTCTGCAATGAATGTGATAAGGGACAGGGCCATTGCAGCTCCCAGCATGTAGAACACGCCTGCCATGTTGTCTACATCCAGCTGACTGCTCATCACCTCATTTTTCTCATTGTGGCAGATGCCAGTCAGCCACAGGGCCTCGAGTTCCTCCATCTCACCTACAAAGAAAAAAAAAAAAGGTTGCACTTTCTAGCAGTTCAATGCGGGTTAGAAAGAGAGTCATTGTTTGTGCATCTTTTTCTTTCTGCCTCTCCAGCTGTGTGTTTTGCGTGTCTGTGGGCTTTGAGTGCTCTCGAGCTTTACTGTTAGCAGACGTGTCTGTTCATGTTTGTCTATCTGTGACGATTTCGATGCGTTTCAGCACTGCATTTATTTAGAGCCCCCACAAAACTGTGCACAGTAAACAAATTGCAGCCCCTGTGAAGTGTAACATTTGTCATAATGGATTAATCCAAGTCACGCACACACACACTGAGCTCTCTTCACATTAATGATTGCTTATGGGAGTCACTTGAGATTTGGTTCCCAGCTCTAATAAGGGCCCTCAGGGGCCTGACAGCCCTCGTAGAAAGGACAGGATCAAACTCTGAAATGCCATTCGATGTTCTGCAGGTCTGTCTTTAGGGACAAATGCAGATACACACAAATATACTTTCTCACACTAAAAAAAAACTCACATGCAAAAGGATCCATCCATTCAGTGCCTGCGGTTCTGTGCCACACTGGGAACTGTAGTCAGGGATTTCAGCCTTCAAATCCGTCAAAAACCCAACACCTATGTGTGGGTGAATGTGCGCATGGGTGTTCACATGCTGTGCCAGTGCATTCATGTGTACCTACATGTATATGTCACACAGTCGATGCCTTCCCAGTGTACTTTTGAGATAACACAAGCGCCCCCTTGACACCTGCAAAAAGGACTCGTCTATTCCTGCTCCTGGATCATATGCTGGCTTATATAATAACATGTGATACACCTAACTGTGCCTTTTTGATTCCATACTGCTGTCGGTGTGCCAAACTAAGGTGCACTGCCTGCATGTCAATATGCATATGAACACTCACTTTGCAACTAATCTAATCTAACGGGTCCCGCTTTGCTTGACACAACCATGCATGCACGAGGAATCATTAAGTTCTCCACTAGATTATTCTATGACTGTGCCCTTATACAGTATCTATAAGATCTCTTTACAGAATGTGTCTAAAATTGTTAACACTGTTTATGAGTGTATGGGGTGCATAGGGCATGTTCTGCATGTGTCTTTGGATGTGTTCCAAACAGCTTGTCATCTCAGATGCTGTTTGGGGTAAAGACGATGATTTCTAGAAATGGCCACTGGATCTGGATCACTAGGAAAGCACTCAAACCGAATTGATTTAACACTTTTCAATGCTGTACATCTAGTACACTAAATTTGTATGCTGTATACTAGTTAAAAATACAAATGTACTAATATTAATTGCAAAATGTAACTTATTCTTGTGAAGGTAAAACTGAATTTTCAGCATCCATTACTCCAGTTTTCTTTGTCACATGATTCTTCAGAAAATAAAATGCAGATTTGCTGCTTAAGAAATATTTATTGTTATTTTCAGTTGCTTAATATTTTTGTGGAAAGTGTTTCTTTGATGCATAGAATGCTTCAAATAAAAGCATTTCTTTGAAATAGAATTTTTTTGTAACATTATAAATCTTTAATGTGAGGTCTGATCAATTTAACACATCACTGCTGAATAAAAGTATTAATAAAAAAACGAAGACAACTTTTATTTGTACATCGCAAATTTCCACATTTTCCCCTCCATATTTAATGCAACTATACTGTATTTTATATAATAATCATAAACACCCACCTTATCCTTTTTGCAAACAGACCAATATGAAATGAAACCTTAAACACCTCTAGCTTTAGCTTTGCATCACCTGTGTAAACTATAGTGATTTATATTACTACAGAGCACATTATGAGATGAATCCTTGATCTGATGAGCAGGTTAATTCGATATTAGCTTTATTATGCTTTAACAGAATGTGAATTTTACACAAAGGAAGCTTTGAAAAACAGGATGCCACATTTTCACACATCTAATACCATTTTGTGTGGCATACTTGTTGGCGTTCTAACAGACAGTGTAGGCACTTGTCATCTCTTGCCAGGTATTCTTCAAAACTGTTTGCCTTGAGGGCACATTGAGAATCATTTAAAGAAGAAGTGAATGAAGTAAATATCTCAAGCTGTAAATTCGCTACACATTCGCGCCACTTTTGTGAACAGCATTTCATCGCGAAAACCTGCCTTATTCACTAACCACCCACAAACCATTTTAACCAGGCACTGTCTATCATTTATAGCTTTGCATCGTGCAATCCGCTCAGCTGAATTTTTGGTGGTGACCAGTCGTTTCAGGGAATCAGATGCTAAAAGAATGCATTGGATTGTTTCATCAATCCTCCAATGAAAAAATAATGTGAAAAAACATAATAAATCTGTCTTTACCATCTCCAAAGAGCTGCAGAATGGCAAGATCCACTGCTCTCTTCCAGCCTGAGTCTTTCTGAATGGCAATGCCATACCCTGTAGTGGCAAAGATATAACCACTGCCAATGGTCACCAGTTTACAGCCTTCATCGCGTCCGGCCATGTAGTTCAAGACTGCTGCATCATAGATGAAGGCATCCAATTTACTACAGAGGGAGAGGAGTAATACGTTACAAAGGTAAAAATTTGTATTTTATTTATAATACTTGCTGTTTCGTTTAAATTTTAAAGTTTTAGCAATGTAGTTCTTTGTCAATGTCATTTTGTCTATGTACTGTAGTTTCTATTAAGTTTTAGTTATTTTAGTATTTCATTAATTTGAAAATTTATTTGAAAATAATGGCATTTTTATGATTTTTAAAAAACTGATTTCCTGGGCATTGTGTGTTAGATATGAGATGTAACTTCAGGTCACTGACGTGTGTAATGCTAACTCAAATTAAATGTTGCTATTTATTGTAATTAATTATTATGCATCTTTTATGAGCTTATCTTGCATGAGAGAGTACATGAAATTTGAAAAAGACCATTAAAAACCATCATGACAAGTCAAAAGCTATTTAAAAATGTTGAAAAATGTAATATAAATGACATAAGATTTAAACAAGAAATACATTTGTTACAGTATTGAATAATCTTTGTTAATATTATAAAAATACAACCGTTCATTGTCTGTTCATGTTAGCTTAGATACATTAAATAATATGAACAGATACAACATTTGTTTTTAATAATGTACAGTATTGGGCAAATATTGAAATCAGTAACTAAGATGCTTCAGAATTTTATTTACATAGTAAGGCCATTTTAACCAATTAACTAATGTAAACAAATGGAACCTTATTGTAGAACGTTGTAAAACCTTTTCTGTATTAAGATATTTTTCCCTCATTAAACTCTATTGTAATGAATCCTTCTTTAAATGGTCCACTATCAGTACTGATAAAATAAAGGACAGCAGACTTTTACCAATCAGCATCTCCAAACAAAGTCCCCCCAGGATGCCTCATTTTGACGCTATTATCAATCCAGAGTTCATCCACCCACTCACTCATCACACATTGTCCTACAAGCTTTTTGTCTCCCTGTCTTCCCACCCTTTATATTCTTTTCATACTCATGGGATCTCTTTCTTTTATTTTGTTCTCACCCCATCTTGAGGCTGTGGAGGGCCTCGTTTACGTTCTTCTGGTGGAAGCTGGTCATATAGGCGTGCATTTCTTTGTAGTTGTTCCTTATATTTCTCTCTGTGCTGCCATTGGGCACAGTACCAAAGCGGAAAGGAGGGGAGAAGTCATTCGGATGTTGAAACTAGATAAGAGAGAAAGCGAGAGAAATATATATATATCACTCAACAGTGTCCACATTGTCAGTGAACACTCAAGGGACTCAAGTGTGAGGAGAGGTTTCATAAAAAAAATCTTTCAAGATACAACAGATCTTTTCCCCCCACCATTCATTATAGAACTATTTCTAGTGTAAACACACAGGCTATGTTCTCTAGACACTCAAAGCTTCACTAGAAATAGAAAGTAAAGCATGACTTAGAGTAAAAAAAACAAAATCTCACCACATCAATTATTAAAGAAGCTACAGCACCCTCAGAGTCAAATCTTGTTTTCTGTTTCATAACGGTTTGCTAATTCACATTAGCCCAATTTTTTTTACACGCAAAGATGACACAGGAAAAACCCCACCACAAATTACCACAAAACCACTCAGCATGTGGTTGCCCAAATATGTCATCAGTCGTTTGAGGATAATAAACAGTATTAGGATGTCAGATGCAACACTGTGCCATGAATAAAAATGAGGACATAAATTCCTATTCATATTCATCTTCAAGTCATCATTTTTTACACAGGCTTCACTAACAAATCCCACCCCCAAACTCAATCATTCGTGAAGCCAGAAGTTGACGCGTCAGATTGCTTAAACAAACAAAGCAACAGAGCTTTTTTTTTAAAGAACCAGAGCCTCGACGGCAAACAGCTTACTTATAGCTGTCTTTCCACATTAACATTTTTTAACATATAAAAAAATCACCTTAAATATTGCTTCCTTTATGGGCTAGTCTGTGTGAATTAACTTTAGCTGTTTAACACCAAGGAAAGAGTAGAGTATAGTGTATAAAGTTAAGTCACGTTCGGTTCAAGGCAGTCTTCTTTTGTCCTAGAGGTGGTCTAAGATCTAATTATTTGACAGTAGGATAAATGAGATCTATAATTTTAATAACAGCTATTAGATGCCCGAGCTTCACACATTGGTACCCACACACAACAGCACATGCTGTTAAATTTGACCACCAATAAACCTGTTTACCTTTTTATCACTCAGGCCCGTCACCTGGTCCACATATTCTTCTTGAATCATAAATGCGGCCAGGTTGGCAGTGTAGCTGGCCAGGAAAATCACAGCGAAGAAGGCCCAGACCGAGACCATGATCTTGCTAGTGGTACCTTTGGGGTTCTGCACGGGCACAGAGTTATTGAAGACCAAACCCCAAAGTAGCCAAATAGCTTTTCCAATGGTGAAGGAGGGACCGCCAGGCTCTGATGGTGTGGAAAGAGGTGCAGAGGTGAAATAGAGAGTTATTACCTATTAATTTAACAGGAATCAGAGAGGAGTAAAAGGGCAGAGGAAGAAAATCCATAATAAATAGCCATGAATTAACTATTCAGTTTTGATTTCGATCAAAAGAATCAATAATGTTCAGAGAAGCAGTACACTGCAGAGCATGAAATCAGCCAATACAACATGAAAAGATGGATATAATGTCAAAAAGACTTTGGTTTTGTTTTGTATTTGTATATTCACAGCATATATAAAATATCCCGTATATATACACATTTCTGTAAATATATACTTTTATAAACAAAATACATTTCTAATGAATTAAGATTAAATTTGAAAACATTTCAAACAAACATTATATGAAGATATTTGTGCTGTCAAACAGTTAATCAAGTATTAATCGCATCCAAAATAAACATATTTGTTTACATAATATACTGTATGTGTGTGTATATTTATTATGTCTGTATGAATACACACACATACATCATATATTTTGAAATGATTTACATGTATATATTTATATTAATATGATTTATATCATACATACATATATTTAATATACAAACATAATAAAAAATATATATATTTATATACATGCATTTGTGTGTACTTATATATCCATTAAAAATATACACAATACACATATATTATGTAGAAAAACTTTTATTTTTTATGTAAAGATGTATCTATTTTTATAAAGATTTATATGAAAAACAAAACATATATAAAGCACCATTATGCAACTTAAATACACAGTTATGAACAGATATATACACTTTAATAATTTGTAAAAAATGATATTGTAATGAAATGCAATGAAAGTAATTATATACATTTTCAAATGGTTATAAAATGTAAAAGTGAACATAACATACTAAATGTATATTGTTGTTCTGCATAAAGGCTATTGATTTGTGTGTGTTTATATAAGTGTGTGTACACACCTCGTCCATCTGCCAAGCAGCGATTATAGCCAACAGGACTAAAGTACTCAAAAACGAAAACAGCCACAGCTGAAACTATCAACAGCATAACGAACATCATTACCCAGACATCAGCGCTGAAGGGCTCTGAGAGGGGAAAAAAAGAAGGGAAAAGAAATTACTAATGAAGAGTGCACTTGAATTTAGAATGATATCTTTCATTACAGTGTGTGTATATACCACTTACCTAAAAAGGCAGAAGGCGACACTGTGCCATTGCTACGAGAGACCATGACACTAATCCCAGTCTCTATGAAGGGCACAGAGAAGTCAATGACCTCTGACCTCTCTTCATTAATGGTCAGGGACCCCACTGCCATGTGGGCATTCTTCAACACCACCTAGACATGAGGAAAAGAGCTGGTTATACCGAACCTGGACTAGTCTAGGCATGCCACAACAGATGGAGGAAAAAGCGACAGTTTGAGAAGCAAAAGGTGAAAAAAAACAAGACTGAGAGATCAAGAAAAGCAGAAATCAGGTTACTTCGTACAGTGGGTCACGGTAGCTTTTAATAGCCATTTCTCCTTTTTTCAACCTTTCCCTAATCACCACTTCCCCAAACCCATCACTTGTCAAGGTATATTTAGAGTTACATATAAGGGGCCTCCCGTGATACAGGAAAAAATGGGACAAAACAGAGTTAATAAGGTGAATGTATGCTACAGGAAGGCTTTGTCTACATCAGGGCTACTCAAAGGGCCACAAAACTGGATTTCTTTAGCCTCAAGGGCCACGCTTCTAATTTTTTATAGCACCTATGTTATATTAATAAGGCTACTGAGTGTTGAACACTTACACAGCCATGTATCTAACTAAATCGCTCCCTTTATAATCAATGAAGCTGTACTGTAAGCGCTCATCTGTGGAACAGTTTGCAGAGTGGACTATAGATTTCTGCTTGGCGTCTGATTTTTTTAAATTGCACTGTGCATTTACCATGGTATATAGCCGAATGTCCACAAACATGCAGGCCGCGAGAATGGCCCGTGGGCTGCATGTTGAGTAGTGCTATTCTACATCCTGTTTTCTTTCTCCGTCTATTCACAATATGAGACTGTATTTTGCATATTCGCTCGAGTGTGTGTTGCGTTACAGCATCTATCACTGAACATGAGCATGTCTTGGAGCATCAGATCTAGCAAAGACATTAAGTAAACATAAAGAAAACTACTAAGAGTCTGCAGCTCTCTGAGTATTCAGATGACTAGGACCGAAAGGGAACTGCATAACATTCATTCCAACTGTGGATTTACATATGATCCGGTAACTCATATTATTTCTCATCTGAATTAATGCACCAGCTGTATTTTCCCTTGGGCTTGTGCAAACTCACTTGCTCACATTTTCTCTCTCTTTCATCTGTTCTTGTCAAGAAAGATACTTTTAGATTTTCATTTTTTGGAAATAATATATAATCAGAAATCCACAGAGGCTCCGGAACTTTGTCCTAGTGGTTATTACAGATGACTAAAAGCATTTTTTTTCTTTCTCCTTACTTGAAATAAACATTAACTGAATTAAAATCAAATAAAATATAAAACAACGTCTTTTTTTAAAGTTAATGAATCTGTATAGACATTTAAACTTCATAGACATTACAACAAAATGATTGAACCTTTAAATATGATTAAAATGAAAACATAAGATATACAAATGAAATTGAATTCAAATACTCTATAGTAGTATATGAATGAGACAGTGGCATTCATGCAATGTGAGTTTGATTCTGGCTCGCAAACATTTCCTGATCCAATTTCCCCCTTTTAATCATGAAATGTATTAATCATTGCTGTACTAGGAAAAAAAGATTAATACACCATCCCAAAATGAGTCACCACAAACAAGTGCAGAAATATACACTTTAAATGTAACAAAAACTGTTGTGAGCATGTACTGTAATTAGCATAGTAAACTAACAAAAAAGCATACAGTTGAATATGATCCATCATACGCAGAGGAATGGTAGGACATGAAGAACAAAAATGTATGACCCAGAAAGATGAGAAACAACAAATTCAACTCAAACCCTGTGGTGTTTGATAAGTTTTCTGGCAAAAAGCATTTTGAAACTAACCTCTCCAACCATGCCATTCCATGTGCCGTTGATCTTTTTCCCATGCTTCCCATTGGTCACCAGGTAGAGATCGTAGGTAAACTTTACGGACTTGGCGATCTTTTTGAGGATGTCTATACAGAAGCCCTTGCAACAGCGTTTAATGTAGATCCCTGAATCTCCTGTCTGATTTCTGGAGGTAGGAAAACAGTAAAGAAAAAGTTGAGAAGATTAATGTTACCACAGGAAGTTATTTTTCTAAACAGAGAAGACGGCGTTTAACAAATTTCTCCTTAGCCGTTCATCAATCCTTAATCAAAATACAATTTCATAATAAATCTGCGTCTGAAGAAATCAATCAGTGAGTCAACATAACATCAAAATGACTAATGACCACTGCACTGACTATTGCATTGACTACATTGACTTAAATTTGTCAACATTCACATTAATCGGATCCTGAGTGTTTTAGCAGTAAAATGGTAAATGAATTTAACACTAATTTAACAGATATTTTTTTTCAATATAAGATAGTTTAATTCATAATAAATGAATCAGTGTATTATTGTATACACCACACTTCCTTACTATATGATATAATCTAGTCCTGACAGTGACAGAGCACCTTACATTTAAAAACGAAATGGAGGAACTGTGTTGTCATGAGAAAACTTTGGCAGTCAAGATTAATGACTGATCTCATACAATGACTGATTTTATAAAGCAGATTTAGGACATTTTAGAAGAAAATAAAGTGTGGTATGCCTAAGACCAATAAAAAAATGTAATTAAGTTATTTTTCACTTTTCCAATTGATTAGACATTAATTAATTAGAAATTATGAGGATTATAATTCAAGTGAAATATTTAGTTAGTATTTCTTGAAATCCCAGTTTAAACATTTTCTTTGTCCAGTTTTTTGGACTTCACTGCATTTTTCAGTCTGCCACAATCTGAGATGAATCTAAATTTTGAACCAAACGGAAGCACATTGTCCTAAATATCTGTACTGTTTCCATTGCATTCTCACTGGAGTTTGAGCTGTTTTCTGCACGGCACTGTATTCCTCATGCAGGTGCCACTGAGAGGGTCAACATCCTCCACTATAACAAACGGAGCCTCCTCCAGCGTAACAATGGACAGGTGGTCGTCCTCCCGCTCCTCAGCATCCGAATAGAGCTCGAACCGAGGCCACACGTGGTACTTCATTGCCAGAGACCCGTTCTCCCATTTACCGACCTGTGAAAGTGCAAAGAGGGCAAGATGAGAGCAGAAGATGAGAGAAGGATAACGAGTGAGATAATGAGAGGGTGTTGAGGTTGAAGTGGCTGCGATTGGATTGGATTAGTGCGGGCTAAATTTGAAGACGGCTGAAATCTTGAATTAAGATAAAGAGAGATAAAGAGTAAATGAAGGTTGATAATTACATTGGGGAAGTGCGCAGTCATGAGTTAAGAGAAATCAAGAGACAAAAGAGAGAAATGAGTAGATATACTCACCCTTTCATACTGCCTCTCCTTATTTAACAGTATAATAACCAACTTTGGGTGCATCTGAAAACCGTCCTCACTGAAGGAGAGGTTGCGCCCTTCAAATGTCACATTCATGAGGTACCTTAGGAGAAAACAGAGTGAATATATCAGACCAAACACATTTGGTGGTTATTAAAACAAAGGCACCTTCTTCACTTAGCACAAATATTTTCAGAACAAAGCGAAGCAATTTACAGGATCCCTCAATGTCAGCAGTTTACATGGCTTTCCAGTGTACCTAGTATATGGGTTTCTGCACACAATCCGCATATGTCCACACACACACATTTATAATGCAGGAAAGCAGGTTTGTTGCTAGAGGCTATAGCAAATTATATTCACAATGGCAAATGTGAATCTGGCAGGCTCCTGGTCACAACACCTCAATATAGTGACTTTTAAATCCACCCAGACTGAGAGTTTTCACCTTAAAATACAATAATCTTTAAGACAAGCAAATATAATAATCCAGGGGAAA
This sequence comes from Enteromius afrohamiltoni, assembly GCA_034779775.1. Classification (NCBI taxonomy): domain Eukaryota; kingdom Metazoa; phylum Chordata; class Actinopteri; order Cypriniformes; family Cyprinidae; genus Enteromius; species Enteromius afrohamiltoni. The sequence continues at coordinate 1,351,261 of JAUYWG010000001.1, forward strand.
ATATTTATGACAGAGGTAAGTGATATTACATATCAGACCTATAAAATGATTTAGCCTTTAATCAGTAATCCCAGAAAACATCAGCAGCTTTTTACCTGAAAGCACATTTCAATATAAAACAGTCCAAATGTCAAGTTTCTCCGAAAACAGCATGCTTGACCCGCATCACTTAGGAACTGTCATGCAACCATACGAACCAGAGCCTCATGACTACACTACCATGGATAGGTTTTGACATGGTCAGCGACAAACTGCTCATTTCAGTACGGACAGAGTTAACTCATTTACTGGATTATTTCCTACTAGAACTGATCCCATATATAAAAGAATAAAAAAAGCATAATTTATTGGCTCTTAACCCTGGAGTCCCTCATGGCTCAGTATTTGGTCCTTTATTTTTTCTATCTACATCAGATCCCCCTGCATTGCCATCTAATCAGAGTGTAAATTTGATTCCTCCTCACTGGCCCACCAGATTTTCTCAAATAACCCATTCAAGTTCAAACTAAATGCTTTCGGTCGGGTTGTAATTAACCTCTGTTGTAATTAACCTCTTTCGTGTCACTAACCTACTCACAGACAAATTTGAACAGTACTTAATGGACTGTCTAGTAACTTGTCTTTGCTGACCTCATCAAGCACTTTAGTCATCTGAACTGCATCGCCAATGTTTTAGCATTCTTATATTGTGTTGTTCTTGCTGCCCTTGAGATCTAACTTGACTTCTTAGTATTCTGAGCCACAGTTCCAGCATTTGGCACTTTCGTGATACATAGATCATTATAAGATCATTATAAGATAAAAAAAACAAATTAAGTCTTCAGTAACATTATACAGTTATGACAAAGTCATATATATATATATACACACACTTCTAAATGTTTTACAGTGAATTATGTTTTCATTGTTCAGTTCCAACTAAAAACCAATGATAACAATTTTTATGTACATGTTGTACATTAATACAAAATTATTAATTTATTTTGGCCAACATTTTGGTATTTTTGCACAATACATTTTATACCTTTTCGTTAATTGTTATTTTAGAATATATTTGTGTTAAATTAATTGTATTTATTTTTATCTGGCAATGACTGTGGAAATGTTGGCTACAGAAACATTTCTGATTTTCAGAATGGTTTTCATAAAAATAAATGTACCCTGACCAATATTATTTATGACAACCAGCCCCAATGTTCCCTATAGATAAAAAGGGAAAGGTTCTTAGATGGATACACTTTTCCACCAATACACCCTACTGTGTCAAACGCAAAACATAAATTTCCCCTCAGTAATAAAAGACATCAGCAGTAAAACATCATGAAACAGAATCACACAGACAAGTCGTTCCCCCTTTCTTTTATCTGGGTGTAAAATTTATGACGTAGAAGAACTGACCCTATTTAGACAGTGACTGTAAATCAGTCTGTAGTCAGGTGCGTGTGTGTGTTTGTGCCCTTGAGCACTGATACGTGCAGATTTTCATCATAGCGTGAGTATCATGCATGTGTGTCAACAAGTTTTGTGTCAGAGCCAGTGAAAACTCTCTGCTGCACTCCTCGCTCTCTTGCCTCCATCTGTGGGCTGTTGTCGCCATGACAACAATCGGCCTCATGAAAACTCAACACACAAGATATATCTGTTCTAAACAAAAGAATGAAAGAGAAATGCAAACAGGGAGAGGCTAGAAAGCAGAATGACCAAACAAATAGTGATTATGTCTCATGCATGTACAATACAATGGAGTAAGCAATGTTCTACATCTATACATACAGAAGCTAACATCAAAATTGGACTTCTGGGAGGAGGTCTGTAACATCTGAAGAAAGTTCATATAGTAAACAAGCTGCTATAAAGAATCCATAATTAACCTATTCTGAATCAGTTAGATTAAGGTCTGTAAACCCCTCCCTTTCATAAGCCAACTCTGCTCTGATTGGTCAGTTGGCCAAGTCTGTTTTGATTGGTCGCCACAAATAGATTTTTCGCAAGGCTTTGCCTTTGTTGAATAAATGAGCATTGCACGTTTCAGATCAAAATTTATATCACTGTGTATCTGAAGGAAACAAACTCTTCTAATTTCATCTTGCATGATTTGTCTGATAATTTATTGTTTGCCAGCGGAGTGCTGCTTTGTATACAGCGTTGTATACAGCGTTATATATATATAATATAATAAATAATATATGAATTTTTACCCCTGATTGTCTAGTGGAAGTGTTTGTGATCAGACTTTGTTCGTATTTTGCGGGCAGGCAGGGATTATGCAAATATGTTACCTAGTGACGTATACCCAGGAGTGGATTTAATGAATTTGGGGCCTCAGGCAAATATAGGAATAGGGCCCTATATTTGCACAAATTTACTGTTAGTTGCTGCTCCTCAATGGTGCCACATAGTTATGTCCAGTGTTTCATGTTCATATTATTATGGGATTCTTTCATTAACCTTTATTCATTTCGCAGACACTTTTATTCTTTCATGTTGCAGACCACATTATAGAAATTGATTTACAGTTGAGACGCAAGAACAGAAGTATCAAATTATTATTACTTTTTATTTACCTGTTTAGGCTAAATTTTCGCTTCTCTGTGTGCACATACTTTATTTTGATGTAGCTAAATTCTCAATAAATCTGTTGTCATTGATACTGTTTCTGTTGTCATGAAACGGGATGAATATGAAATAGTGACTGAACAATGACTTTTAAAACCAGCTCTACCTTCCAAGATGTTAATCCGCACAAAAATGTAGTTCTATAATCGAATCATCTGATAAATTGAACTACACATATGATAATAACAATTGCTGTGCTTGCATGTAAAATTAGGCCCCGTTTACACTAGTGTGTTTCTGTTTTGAAACTGCGTTTTAGAATGAAAACAATTCTCGTGTACGCTGGTGTTAAACCAACCCTAAAGTTTTCAAACTAAAACAGGGTCTGCAGCGTTTTCAAGGATATAAAACATTGGATTAGTGTAAACGATAGGCGAACCATAGCAAAAGTTATGCGTTTTAAAATGAAAACCCACTAGTGTAAAAAGGGCCTCAGTTAAGTTAAGTTAACATATCTTTTAACTGAAAGTGCAGCTCCTTTCAGCCATTTGCTGAACGAAGCAGACGCAGAGCTCGTGCTCCTGCTGTGGTCAGCTTCAGATGCATAATATTTTCGTTTGCTACAAGCGAGATACACAAGAAGCACATTTAACTTGGACACGCAGATGGTTGTCGTGGTAATAATCACTGTAAATAGCAACTGTTTGCGTGTAATGACGCTTAATGCGCATCTCAAAGCATTTTGGGGGCCCCCTGGCCTTTGCCTAATGGGTAAGTCCCCCCTGTGTATAACGGTAACAGGCAGAAGATTCGAAAATGTAACGTGATTCAAAGTCGATTCTTTCTTTCTTTCTTTCTATCTTTCTTTATCATGAACTTTTTTCATTAACAACTTTGTAGGCAGTTTACATTGAAGGACAGCTACATGAAACCCATATGACCTGCTCTTTAATATCAAACCTATATAGTAAGTTTTAAAGAAAGCTTAATATATTGCTGGTCAATCCTGGAGATTCAATATTTGGTCCTTCAATATTTTTCCATATAATATATGATCTAATCATAGCTACCTTTGAATAGATGAAAAATATGTGAAAAAGGAAAAATACATTGCATGCCCACTAGCTATGGCACCAGCAGGGGCTAACTGAATCATGCTTTATTTGTTTGATTTGTTAAAATGGCACTTACAACAGTTAAGGTAGCATGGTATATATCAGATGTATCATGGGACTGCTATAGTGCTTTGTTGTTACATTAACACTACAAAAGACACAAATACAAACTGCAGTAGTTACTGCAACATTTACGCACACAACTGATCCGTTTAACCTACAGTCTCATACAAACTCGCACCCCATTATTTCCTAAATTTGTGTGTTAGGGAGGTCTGTGCTGATTCCTGACACAAGAAGGTACATACAAACCCAAAATGCCAACAGATAGAATGAAAGTGAGAGGGTGTGTGTGAAAGAGAGAGTGAGAGAGACCCACCAGCATATAAAATGCGTTACCATGGTGCCCACAACCATAGCAATCTCCAAGCAATCTGCTGTGTTGCCATGGGAACAGTAATCTCACCCGAGAGAGTGAGGAAGGAAGAGACAGGGAGAGAGAGGTAGCATCTTTTGTACTTACAGCGAGACGCATGATGCAGCAGAGACCCATTTATCTGTCGCTATAAATACAAACCGATCGATATTGGACATGACAGCCAACCAGATTTATCGTATCCAGCGTTTTTAACTTCAAGCATTGATCTGACATTAGAAAACTCATCTTCAGATTTACCGTACACCCATTTAAAAGCACAACCATTCAAGGAGCTGTGAATTACTGATCTCACATTCAAGGGTTTTCCTCTTATGTTTAATTTTGGACCTGACATAACATCTTCTGGCTTGACACCATGCCATTTTATGATACTTGTCAAGGCTGTGGAATAGCCTCTGAGGTCAACAGCTTTAACAACCATCAAAAACTTGAGGGAGTATGAGGACCGGATATGATTATTTCATTAATGTCTAGAGCAGGGGCGTTTTCTTAAATGAGCAGTGTTTGTGTTGTTAACTAAAACCATCAAAAATGATTTTGCTTTATTTATATAGCTGAAATTTTACGAAAAATCTAATAAAATATGTAAAAAACTTCACACTAAAAATAAATGTTGCGAAATGTTATGAAAATCCTCCTTTAAATTGTTTTATTTCTGTGGTAAAGTGAAGTGAACAAAGGTTAGAGCTATATTTGCCGCTATTGTCAATTACCTACTATGTGTGCAAATCAGTGGGTAGGGCAGCAGGCTGATGTAGAAGCAGGCATTGATCCTCTGTGGAGGTGGGGTTTAGCCACAGTATGATATCATACATTCCATCAGGTTTGTTTTGGGCAGATTGGCTTCAATATAAGCTCTTTTTATACTAAAAGTTTTGAGTTCTCAAAATTACCGAATTATTTTATAGTATAATGACCATATATATATATATATATATATATATATATATATATGTCAAAAGAGTGACTATTTATTTCTCAGTTCATTACCCTTTTAAAAATGACTTAAGAACAAACACAAAGAAATCTGAAATTTAGCATTATTACTAAAATAACACCAATGCAATGAAGCAAGCTCCTTCTCAAAAACATTCACGTTAACATGATAGTACAATACTGAGTAAACCACTTATAAATGAACACGGTCTAACAGTGACCAGTGGATAAAGTTTCAGAAGGAGGCAATGTGTCTTTTGCCTCCCCTGAGTACATGGGTGTCTTACACATATTGTTTTTGATGGGATCACTTGGGGCCCAGGGCGAGATAAGGCATGACCAAAGAAAAAAACAACTTGGTAGTTCTCTACATAAGTAGAAAAAGTCCAGGGCTAGTGGTAGAGTTTCTTTTTAATGGACTCAAGTTTAAACATGATTTTGAATTTAACTGCATCTGAATTTGACAGCTAGATTTTTTTTGATGAACATGTTATATAAGGGTGAGTATATGGTCTTCAGTTTAAAGTAAATTGTATATAAAATGTTCAATGTGATAGGACAAAAGAAAATTGAATGCGTGATATGATTGGTCGATTAGTCTGTCAATGGGATAACCCCAGCTCATCATGTTTGCAAACTGTCCAGAAATTGGCCTGGCAGGGTCAAATCATTAGAATTGGATGGACTAATTATGAAGTAAACAACTCACCCAACCCAAACATCAGCATTGGTCACACCTGAATCGAAATTAACTTGAAATTACTTTAAATGATCTTTGATAGAGTTGTTTTTTAGCTCAGTTTTTGCACCTCTGTGTCGGCAACCTTCATGACACCAACTGTGTTTATAGAGGATTAGCTGACTAATGATCTGAAAATAATGTGACTTTTAATAATGACAAATAAAATTATTCTAAAATTGCTTTTGAAATAATACAAAAAGCATCAAAACATTTTAATGAGAGACTTAAAAAATAGTGTTTTATTCATGGTTCATGCAAGAATAAACATTCTGTGATCATTTACTGAAACATAAGATTATGGATGTGAAGAGTGTTTAAAAAAGAAGTTACTCATATTCTTCAAAACATCTTCTTTTGTGTTCAACAGCTTAAATAAATTCATACAGGTTTGGAGAAACTTGAGGGTCGCATTTCGTTTCTGAAGACCACCAAATGCCACTGGTCTAGAGGGAGGCAGGCACGGCTGTTATGAGTCTGGCAGTAATTACAGTGTTTGCCCACCAGCACTAGATTATTTTAATGCATCATCAACACAGGGGCGACAATAATCTGCAAAGGATTTACAACGCATGAGCTGTTATGACATCATGATATTAGTTAACCTAAACAGGATTTTAGATTAAACCGAACACAGATCGAATCATACTTTGGTCTCGTGTGCCATATTCAGAGCCACCCACAGTGCGATCTATATACATGAAAGTGGATGTGGGCTGGGGAAAGTGTGTATGGGTTTTTCTAAAAGTGTGTGTGCGTTTATGTACGCATTTTTAATTAAAGCAAGTTAGAGGCTCCTGGGTGAACCAGAGATTAATTACCTTTACTTACACAGGACACCATGTAATGATCAAACCCTTTCCCCAGGGAAGCCTGTGGGCCTTGTAACACCGCGATACACCACCAACACTTGCACCCTCTAATGGATAGACCTAAAACACACATTGATACACAGACACACACTTTCTCTCTGTGTAAAGGCACACAAACGCACCTTTGGGAATTGAGCTGTATTAAAGCTTTAAAGCCAAATATTTTGAAAAGGCAGACTGTTCATTTTGTATTTTGTATTCTAAAAGTGTAAGAAAGCAGTAAATTGAGACAGAAAAGAAGTGTGTGACAGTGAGCAGAAAATAGAGACAGACAGAGAAAGATGACAGAGAGAGAAAGACAGATTGCAAGACCGAAGGGGTTCACCAGCGTACAACTGATATCTTGACCTACTTCTGAAGAGTTATTGTCAGCGTCTTTCAGCAATGCCCAAAAGCATAATAAAAACGTCCACAACCACCTTATTAAACTTTCTGGGCATCAGGTCTACTGGCCACCCAGTGAACCTGTGAGCAGCAGCCTGAGGGGCTACAATTAACTGAAGTGGAGAATAAAAGCCTGGCAGCTTCACAAGCCTTAAGCACCTCGGAGGAGTCAAAGCATCAGAGAGACAAGCCACACAATCACGTGTGAGGAAAACACAACACACACAGAAACAAGCAAGAGTGTAATATCTTGAAGATTGGGGAGACTGTATACTGTATCTTTAAAAAAAATAATCAAATGCTGTAATATATATATATATATATATATATATATTAAATAATTAAATACAGAAACATTTTAGAAAGTAGACATTTTAAATGTATGCATGCATGGCTCTAAAAATGGTTAATGCTAAGTTTCCTTACACTCTGAAAAACTGTAATACATCTACATTGTACAGTACACTTAGATTTACAGTTTTTGTAACCCTATAATTTACAGTGAAAATGTTAAATGATCATTCCCTAAATTTTTGTGCGGCACTTAACATTTGTTAAAAAAAAACAAAAACAAACCTGTTTCTTGTTATTTTTGTCTTTCAGTTATGTTACCAGAATGTTTTTTTTATTTATTCGTGTGTATGACACTGTGAACCTTACATTATTATTATATTTGTATTTATTTAAAGGCAGGGTATACGATTTCTGTCAATGTTGATATTTGAAATCACCAAAACAAACATGCCCCTACCCCAAAAGGGTCAGCGAGTTCTGTGAAACAAACTATTCTATAGAAGTCATTACAATCAGTGATGCTAACCTCGGCGTCCGATCGCAGGCCTTCCACTCGAGTTCTTTCCAGCGCTGGAAAGCTAATACGATATTTACACGTTTAAGGCATTTTTGAAAAATCGTATACCCTGCCTTTAAAAGTAGCTTGTGATGAACTTTGATTCACAATGTGGCTTCCTCGCTACTTGTGTTTTAAAGATGGTTATCAATTATAAGACATTAAACAGGAATTTAGAACATCAATAAGCTAATAATATCTTATGTGGACATATTCCAGATATCTATAAAATTGTGGGGATTGTCTTCACAAAAATAAAAATCTAAAGTCAGAACAACAGAACCATTAACCTGATTAAACGAATAATTAAAATTCAAGCATGATCCAAATAAAATCAATTGTTTTCACAAGAATAGCCCACACGTCCCTGCAATCAATTTATCAGAGATAAGTACATGTAACCTCATTTAATCTCCCTCTCAACCTTTATAGGATACATGTATCTCATCTAACCTTCTCCAACCGTGCCAAAACCTTCAGCTGACCTTCAGAGGAAGCCCTTGAGGCTGTCTCAGGCCCTTAACCATCACAGATCATGACCCATCCAGCTGAAAAGCCCTCCATCATCGCTGACAGATCCACCGCAGAGCATGGTGGGTGTTCCAGAATGATAATATAGAATCTTGGAATGGCATTTAAATCGTCTCCATTATGGTGGAAACGGATCATTAGAGTCCTCGAGGGGTTACAGGGTCCGGTGCTTCTCATTCAGCCCACATCATAACGCTGTCATTCAAAATCTTCCTGTGTGTTGGTGTGCGCGTGTATGTGAGGTCCCAGGTGCACACTGCAGGTAACCCTGGCCTCCCAGAGGACTCTAAACAAAACAGTTTTCTCCATTTTGAATTCATAGCTACTTTTCTCCATCTTTTCTCTTGAATCTCTTTTTGTGTTTTCCAGTGTTCATAAGATATTAGTGTCCTGATCTTCTCATCATCCAATTCAAAAATCCACTTCAGCGACTCTAACGGCTAGTCTAACACATCCGCCTAATTACACAAATACAAGCATCTTGTTCTACCAGATATTATGCCCGCTGGGTAATTGTTGTAAATCCACCATTCACAAATAGCATAAAAGTGTTTTTTTCCCACTTAATTACTTGTTTCTCTCATTTAAACAAACAAAGCTTTTTGCAACAACACAACTATATATCTTCATAACTCTCCTGGCTACATGTAGTTCCAGAAACATTATAAATGGTTAATTTAATGTTTAAGTCAAAGCTTAACTATAGTGTTTCAATAATGATCGATGGAGCATTTGTATGCAGTTATTGACTGGTCCACGTCCAAGCTAAGCGCTGCTGCTAAGGTGCTCTTTTACATACTGTACATGCCTTGGAAAACAGCTTCCAATTTTAGAACTGAATAATTTAAAGTGTTTTCAGAGGCTGCAAAATTAAGCAATTGGAGGAATGTTGAATGTTTCCCTGTTCACCAGCCCTTACACACTTTACACAGACAACTGTATAAAAAAAAGAGCTCAAAAAGAAGAGAAGAAAGAATCTGCAACACTTTAGTTTAGGGACCAGCTCTTACTATTAACTAGCTGATTATTGTAATGCATATTATTAAAGCACTGGCTGTTTTTATTACATATTTTGCATGACCATATTCTACACCCCTAAGCTAATGGTTTGTTAATATAAAAAATTCTACCTTAAAGTGTGATATAATTAAACAGAAAGAAGTTATTTTGCTTATAAATAGTCCAGCTACACTCTGCTCTTGATTCTAAATTAGTAGCACCTGTTTGAGGTCGTTAGCTGTTATAAAGACACCTGTGCACCCCACATTCAGCCAAAGTCTAAGTAGCAACATGGGCAAAAACAAAGAGCTGTCAAAAGACACAAGAGACAAAATTGTAGACCTTCACAAAGCTGAAAAGGGCTAGAGGGCAATTGCCAAGCAGCTTGGTGAAAAAAGAACAACTGTTGGAGCAGTTGTCAGAAAATGGAAGAGGCTCATGATGACTGTCAATGTCCCTCGGACTGGGGTCCCACAGAAGATCTCTCTGGGGTATCAATGCTGCTAAGAATGCTAAAGAATCAGCCCAGAACTACACGGGGGGAGCTGGTCCAAGGCTACTATCAGTAATACACTAAGACGTCATGGTTGCATCACACAGAAGGTTCTCCTGTTTATGTCAGCCCATGTCCAGGTCCGTCTGAAGTTTGCCAGGGACCATCTGGATGATCCAGAGGAGTTATGGGAAAAGGTCCTGTGGTCAGATGAGTCCAAAGTAGAACTTTTTGGTCATAACTCCATTCGCCGTGTTTGGAGGAAGAAGAATGATTAGTATCATCCCAATAATGTCATACCTACAGTGAAGCATGGGGCTTGAAGCATCATGCTCTGGGGGTGTTTTTCTGCACAGGGGACAGGACGACTGCACTGTATTAAGGAGAG
>JAUYWG010000001.1:1361662-1386378 GCA_034779775.1 Enteromius afrohamiltoni
TATATATATATATGTATATGTATATATATGTATGTATAAATGGAAAAAGTTGCATAAAATAATAGCCCCTGAAAATTTCAAAGTGTAAATAGTATTAGAAAGATGAAATATTTCTCTCTCTTTGTCTGTAGGAGGTGTTGGACCGAGCACTGACTCTAGCATGTGATGCTGATCAGCTGATTGAAGCATCTCATTACGCTGTGGACTCCATCCTGCCCAAATGCTCTGAGCTGAGGGCTGTGTGTGAGGAGATCAACAGCGTCCTCAAGGCCAAGAAAGCCTATTTGCTCAAAGCCATGGAGCTGCACCAGTGTCTAGAGAAGGTACAGCAGGCCCAGCCATTGATTCCTTCATCGGCATACCCATTATTAATGTATTGGCTGTTTATTAGTACTTTATAAAACACATATTCACATATGACCACCGGTCACAGTTCATATTTCTGATTTTACAGACTCGGACTAAAAGCCCTCTTTAATGATGATCACTGACTCTTTTTCTTTCTCTTCCAGGCCACTAAATGGTGTGATGATGGGATCTACCTGCTGGCATCTCAGCCTGTGGACAAGTGTCAATCACAGGATGGGGCGGAGTCAGCGCTGCAGGAGATTGAGCGTTACCTGGAAACAGCCAATCAGCACAAGCTGACAGATTTGAGTGGAATTTGGAGGGACTACGATTCAGTGCTCACACAAGACTTGAGGGTAAAAGAATCAAAACCATTAATAAAAACAGAGCTGACATGATGAGCCATAATAGGTGAATAGGTTTTGATTTAGATTTACTGTGCATATGCATGGAGCATGGAGGTCATTAGTAGTTAAATAACATTTATATTCTGATTTAATCCCATACAAAATGAAATGGTACTATGTCTGTATGTACGGTGTATATTTATTATGTATATATATATATATATAAATCAAACCCATGCAGGTATATATTTAAGTAGTTAATTAGTTAGTAGTTATTTAAACTGTGCGTGCAAATCACTGGGTAAAAGAAACAGGCATTGCTGTAGAAGCAGATGTTGAAAATCTTCTGCGGAGGCGGTCCTTATCAACTCTGACATCAGAGTGGTACAATCCACAAGCTGTTGTCAAATTGGCTTGAATATAAGCTGTTTGTAGACTAACGAGAAAGTTTGAAACTTACAGCATGTTATAGCACAATGACCTCTCATATATGAAAGATCAAGGGAATTTTGATTTCTCAGCTCATGACCTCTTTAATTGGTGTCACTGAGAACATGAATGTTATTAGTCAGATGTCTTGTGTGCTTTTAGTTTGTTAGTGTTAAATCAATGTGTTCCCTGTGCTCAAACAGGATCAGGTGGACAAAGTGTTTCAGAAGCAGCTGTCCATGCAGGAAATGTTTGAGAAGAGGAGGGTCAGTCTGAAGAAGTTAGCAGCCAAACAGACACGACCCGTGCAGCCCGTCGCCCCACGTCCCGAGGCCATCATCAAATCGCCCATCTCTTCTCCAGGTTAACCCCCTAAATGTGACTTTTTAATGTGTTTTAATCCTCCTGAATAAAGCCAAGTTTATTCATCTCAAATGTTCACATTTACATGCGTTCACTTAAGTTCAGGACTATTGTGTTCTCAGCTTGAATATCCAGCCGTTAACTCTGAATTGAACCCCTAATAAAATGAATATTACATGACTTGCCAGAGTGGCAAACGCATTAATACAGCCGTTTTCTACAGAACGGTTTAGCAGTGTTCTCTCTCATCTGCAGTGCGGTAGTGTGTGCGTCCTCTCAATGTCGTCCCCTAACCCCCTCCACACTCAGATACACCCACACACACACACACACACACTGGCCATTAGCTACTTATGGTCACTCATGCACAACAGACACGGCGGATGCTGTCACTTAATGAACTCTCCTGCCATCTAGTGTTCACAAAGAGCTCATTGCATAATGCAAAAATTTTGATTTAGATTATTCCTATAAGTATGCTTTCATCCCAGCTCATAGGGAGAAGACAATAGAGGGTGATATCATCAATGGAAACTGCAGAAAAGTAGGTATCTCACCTCTAAGGCAGTGCTTTTTGAATGTTTAAGCAATGATAATATTTATATGATTGCTTTTATATTGATAATTAAAGCAACAGTGGCTACAATGTACCCTCAACATATGCATTTTTTGCACTTGAGCTTGTTAACAGATGCAGGGTTTATATTTGCAGGGAGAGATACACTTACAGAATGACGGCAGCAGACACCCGTCTGTCTCTGATGAGGAGGAGAACTTTGCTGTGCTCAGACGGTCAGTCAGCAGCTTATTACAAATGGAGGAAAATCAGCTCTAATTGTATGTCTCTCTATATGAATTACGTATCTAATGTGTGTGTGCGCTACAGGCACGTGATGAACGAGCTGTTGGAGACGGAGCGAGCGTATGTGGAGGAGCTGCTGTGTGTGCTGGAGGTGAGCTGACATTTTTAACCTCTAGAGGTCAGATTACTGCAGGTTTGTCAATGCATTAGACTTGACGGATGAATTTGTGTTTAGGGTTATGGAGCAGAAATGGACAATCCTGCTATGGCTCACCTCATCCCCAACACGCTGCTTCACAAAAAGGACATCCTCTTTGGGAATATGCCTGAGATATACCAGTTCCACAAGAAGTGAGTGAACCCTCGGTGTCTGTGTTATAATCTTATTCTCTCTATTCACTCTCCGTATTTTTCAGGACCTTTCTTCGTGAACTGGAGGCGTACACAGACTATCCTGAGCTTGTGGGCCGGTGTTTTTTGGAGAGAGTGAGTCAGGTGTTACATTCTGGGCTGGGCTGATCGAATACATTATTGAATAGATTACGCAAACATCATTTTCATGTTTTTTAGATGACGGATCTGCAGATCTATGAGAAGTACTGTCAGAACAAGCCTCGCTCCGAGTCTCTGTGGAGACAGTGCTCTGACTGCGCTTTCTTCCAGGTCATCTTACTTCACAACACACTAAAGAGGCTGTTAGACATTAAGGCTACACATAAGCACATATTTCTTTCTGTAATTTAAGTGGCTCATATTATAGAGAGACGTATATAATATATATTAGGGATACAGCATATAGGAGCCGATAAACACTACTGTTCAATAGTTTGGATTTGGTACGATTTTTCTTTTTTGTGTGTTTTTGAAAGAACGTTTACTCACTAACCTGAATTTATTTGATCTGAAATACAGTAGAAACAGGACTATTGGGAAATGTTGTATTATTACCATTTAAAGCAAATGTTTTCTATTTTAACATATTTAAAAATGTAATTTTTTCATGTAATACGAAGCTGAATTTTCAGCATTATTACTTCAACCATTATGTCCCATGATCCTTTAAAAATCATTCTGATATGCTGATTTGTTGCTTAAAAGCTTGAAATAGTTGTTTATAAACACCTAAATGTAGTTACTTTCACTTTTGATCATTTTAATAAATTAACACATTCATTTAACAGATTTATTTAAAAAAATATTTTAAGTTATGAACATTATTTTTATTGTTGTTGTTGTTATTAATTATAGTAACAGAAAGTATGTATTATTTAATTTGTAAAAAATTACAATACATTTTAATTTAATTTAATTTAATCATTTAATAAATATTCATTATAGTAGTTAAATTATAGTTTGGTAAAAAAAAAATATATATATATATAATTTATTTTTTATTTATTTATTTATTTATTTATTTTTTAAGTAAAAAAAAAAACATATAAAAAAAATAAATAGAGAGTTTGTGTGTGCTGTTTTCAGGAGTGTCAAAAGAAACTGGAACATAAGCTTGGTTTGGACTCGTACCTGCTTAAACCTGTGCAGAGAATAACCAAATACCAGCTCTTACTGAAGGTAAATGAGACCCAGAGTACATGTGCAGATATATAACTCATGTTTCCCCCCTCGCTGATGTAACCTCTGTGTTCATGTGTGTTTCTGTCAGGAACTACTGAAGTACAGTAAAGGCTGTGAGGGAGAGGATGACCTGCAGGAGGCGCTCTCATCTATTCTGGGCATCCTGAAAGCTGTCAATGACTCTATGCATCTCATTGCCATCACTGGATATGAAGTAAGGCTGGCATTTACTCACGCTGTGAAATCGAATGTTCACTTTGAACTAAAACGGTTTCCAATTATGTAAGTCAGAGTAGCCATTGACCTCTGACCTGTGTTTCCAGGGCAACCTCAGTGATTTGGGGCGTCTGATGATGCAGGGGTCGTTTAGCGTGTGGACGGAGCATAAGAAGGGTCATGCGAAGGTGAAAGACCTGGCTCGCTTCAAGCCCATGCAGAGACACCTGTTCCTGCATGAGAAAGCTCTGCTCTTCTGTAAGAAACGAGAGGAGAATGGAGAGGGTTATGAGAAAGCACCTTCATACAGCTTCAAACACTCACTCAATGTAAGCACCGAATATTAAAGGAGTTCATTTCTTATTTCTCTGACATGGAAATTGGTTCACTGTGGGCTGGTAAATGAAAACTGAAATCCTCCAAATCACTTTACAATCCTAAATCAGTTTCTTCATCAAAACTGTTCTATTACAATAATTAACAAGGAATACTTGATTGTTTTTAGTGTAGAATAACCCAGAAAAACAGGAAATTGAAACAGTTTAAGTCTGATTATTTATGCACATATATACTTCCCTCTGACAGATGAGTGCTGTAGGTATTACTGAAAATGCAAAAGGAGACAACAAAAAGTTTGAGATCTGGTGTAATTCTCGAGAGGAGGTGTATATTGTACAGGTAAGCGTAAAAACTCTCCTCGTTTTATTTAAATAGCACTGAATTTACATAAACTAAAGCAGCACTCTGTGATCCTGGCTCTTGATCATTTTATTGGTTATTGTCAGGCACCGACACCAGAGATCAAAACAGCATGGGTGAATGAGATCCGAAAGGTTCTAACGGGGCAGCTAAAGGCCTGCAGAGGTGAAATAAATTGATTTTGTTTCTTTATTGCGAGAAATTAATTCTTTAGTTTAGCAAAGATGCATTAAATTGACCAGAAGCAACAATAAATACATCAGTAATGTTACAAAAATATGCAATTTTTAATAAATGCTTTCCTGTACTATTGGCAGTTCAGCATTGCCATATAGTTGTGCCATGTAAGAAACATAGTAGTGTATATTAAATTGCACCCTTTACCTCATTGGTTTTATTGTGTGTGTGGTTTCTAATAATGTAATGTGTATCAGAAGCAAGCCAGCAGAAGAGCTCGGATCAGATCTCGCAGTTAACTCCCACCAGCACCAGCCTAACCTTGAGCCCCTTCAAGACCAACCCAAAGACCCTCAAGAAAGGAGAAGAGAAGAGAACTGAACCCACGGCAGCAGATCCCAGTACAGCCGTCTCGCTCAAAAATAATGACAAGGTCAAAGGTCAGTCAGCCCTTCTCAACATACACATATACGGTCTCACTACACGCTTTCTCACGGGAAATATAGGACACCAGTCAGTCAGGTGAAAACGTGTCCCAAAATCTGTCCCACAGTTCAGAATGCTGCTATCTTTCCTCTTGCCGCTTAGTGAATGTTCTTTGTAACCCCTGTGTTTCTTTTTCCTGACTAAACCTGTAACGTCTTTTGTTATTTCCCCTTCCTCTTTCTTTCTCTCTGTCTCTGCGGTGAATAGACGAGACTGCCACCAGTCCCAACACTGAGAGAGCTGCAGTGGCTAAAAAACGCTTTACACTGCAGGGCTTCAGTAACCTCAAGAGTCAAAAAGGTACAGCAGGAGGGCACAGCGTTACACAGAAAGATACTATGTATCTTTAAAACGTTGACTGTTCGTACTGATGAAACATTTATATGTAAGAAACATAGATGAAATGTTTAATCAAAGATATTAGGTCAACACAGAATTCAGTGGCACTGGATAAATTGTGAATATTTAATCCACTAATAATAATTGCCTTGAAACCCACTGCAGAACTGATAGCGCCCTCTGCTGGCAAAAGCCTAACCCTACCCATGGTCTCTCTCTGCCCTCCAGGTATACTGTAGTCTCAGAAAACACTAGACTCGACTAGTGTAGATTAGTAGCAGTTTAACATCGTAGTTGGTAGTATTATAATTTACATCAGTTGCCACTATTCACTGTGCCTTAACCAGGTGTGACAACTTATTTTCTAGGAACAATAATGTGAAAACCAAAATGCTAGCCGCATGTGTTTCTTGTAATAAGATTAGGATTTTATAACAGGTGATTTCAATTTCAGAAAACCACTATGACGTTTTATCACATTACAGATATTTAAGGCACAGTGTTGGTCTTAGTGGACATGTTGGAGAGCCACTTTTTTCCTTTATAATATTTAGGAGTCTTTCCTTTAACCCTGTCTTTCTTCTTTCCTGATTTTTTTTCTCCTCTTATCCTTTTCTTTCTCGCTCTTTGCAATGGCTGCCAGGATCATCCCCCCCTAGTCCTGACCACAAAACTAAAAGACATGAGATTAAGAGTGATCCTACACCGTTTGGCTTCAGAGGTACACTGTCCCCTAAAAACTCCCAGCATTCCCTCCTCAAACATCAGTCATGACCAATCTTCCAAAATGTTTATTTTATCATATTATGTGGTTGCCGAATTTTTTACCTCCATATATTATGTTCCACCATCTTTCACACATTAGCCTAAAGTAATCGAAAATGCTCCTATGTTAGGAGTTAGGGATAGTTCACCCAAAAAGATGATAATTTTGTCATTGTGTGTTCATCTTTAAGTCATCCCAAACCAGTATGAGGTTTTTTTTTTCAACTGAACACAAAATAAGATATTTTCAAGAATGTTGATTATCAAGAGTTTTTATTTCCCATTGACTTGAGTAACACCTTCTATGAAGCCCTACCTATGAAGGTATTCTTAAGGCGTTATAATGAATGCATAATGCATTATAATAAAAAAAAACATATTGCATACAGTATGGGTATAAAATCCCATGTATAATTATAAAAACTATTATAATACATTATAATATATACATACATGCGACAATAGCTTTTAAGATGGTTTATAACACACAATGAACTCTATATTAATTCTACTTTACTATAATATATACTAAATTTATATGCTATAAACTATATCATATCTTGACATTGTTTATTTGAGATTTGCACAGTGTGTACTTTGTGTTTCCTGTAAGGCTAATATTGAGGCTAATGTGAGCTACAGTAGCTATTACTTTCTACTAAAAGAAAAATCAGTGTTTATTATATAAACCTAAGAGCATAAGTAGACTTGCAAAGTATCCTATACTCAGGACGCTACTGATATGCTAATGAAGGCTAGTTGACATGTGATAGCAGAGGTACTGATTAACAGCTGTCTAAAGGTATAATCAAACTGATATTATATACTGTATATAATAATAAATATTGCGCATACTTCTGATCTGATATCTGATCTTATGGCTGTTTGAGAAGAAAATTATTACTTAAGTAGTATTTGTCTGCTTTAAGTAAATAAACATACATAAAATGGCAAGATGTGAGACTTCATTTTAACTATGAGAAATATAATCCACTGTAACTTAAGTGGATGAATTGTTATAAATGTTTTATAAATGATCATACTCTTAAAAGCTATAACCACAAATAGTGGTAAGTCGAACTGTAAAACTGTTCTTATGCATATCCATGAGATGACAATATATTATGCGTGCTCAATCCAAATCCAAACAAACTGACTTTAGTGCTGTACACCCAGCCAGCAACAAGTCCTTGATTTCTTATTGGCTGCCTCTCCCTTAGACGCAGGTCCCCACATCACTCTTACCCGAGTGAGATGGCTGAGCACTTCTAGTCTGTTGCAGACTAAAAGGAGAGGTAACTAGATGCCTGGTGTGGGAATGAACTCTGTCTTTATTGCTTTCTCACAGCGAACTTCCAAACAGGCTGGCAAACACTAACCACAGGGTATGATATCATTGCACTGTAATTGGTGGTTTGCAAAATAAATCACGGCGCTAAAATGGCATCTCTTTGACATAACTGCTCAATAAATTACTGCCGTCGATCTGAAATGCTCTTTACTGTGGGAGAATGTGAAACCAGCCCAGTTCATATCTTATCTTATTGTTACAGCAGAGAGAATGATAATCTCATAAAGGAATAGTTCACTTAAAATCAGTCATCTTTATTTATCCACACTCGTGTTGATTCAAACCTGTACGACTTTCTTTCTTTTGTGGAGCACAGAAAAAGAGAAATTTACTCGTTTGCCGTTTGCTGTGCATTTGCATCGAATGGAGATTAAAGCATTTAAGCCTTCAAAAAGAAGCAGCGATTAAAAGTATCAAAGAAGTGGAGTCAGTAGTGGTTATTACTGACTGTTTTAATGCAGAGTCTTTGCAATCAGATCATGAGTCATGAAGGAATCATTCAGACTGGTTCGTGAACCAAATCAGTCACTTTGGACTAATAACTGCAATATTTCTCAAATTCTCAAGATGAATACAAAGCTGGGGCCTGTACCCCATACAAAGCTTATTAGGAGATTTTTGCATTTAATTATACTTTCCCCACCCCTTTTGTCATAAAAAAAAAAAAAAGCTTCAGTTCCTGTTTGTAGTAACTGCCTGGAAAAGATTGCATGGAAAGTCTTTTGTTTCCACAAAACAAAAAGTCATACAGGTTGGGAACAACATGAGGGCGAGTAAATGACGGCACGCGTTTCCTTCAAATACAGTCGTTTTACAGTCAATCTGTGCTAATGCTTTAATACTGTACCTTTTTTCAAAACTGGAATTTGTCAAATATTGCAAGAATTTCCCATGGTGTGGAAACACTTGCGTTTCACGCTGCATGCGTGTCTGGTTTGTGTTCCTGTCTGCTGGTTTGCGGTGCTAGTACTGAATCCACTTTTACGATTCTGACTCTACAGATCCCTTACTACCAAACACTCTTCTAGGCTCCATAAATATCCACTGAATTAGATCAAAAAATGTTTATGCATCTCTCCATAAACATGTTTTATGTGATTTCCAAATGTGTCTCATGCCTTCTTCACAAACTGTCATCAAAATCATCGGAGTCATGGCTGTCTGAACGTAAAACACAAACAGCTCATCCTGTTACATCAGTGCCCGGAGCTGTTCCTCTCTTCAAATACCCTGTTAAAACGGCATATGCTGGTTAGGTATATGTTGAAGCTGGGATGCTGGTCATTTGCTGGTTTAAGCTGGTCCTTAGCTGGTCATGTGCTGGTCCAACCAGCTTAAAACCCAGCAAAGGACCAGCATCCCAGCTTTAAAATATACCTAAGCAGCATATGCTTGTTTTTTCAACAGGGTAGATGGCCTCTGAGAGAAAGAGACACTGGATTTGTTTCAAAACTTACTGTACTTAGGTCTCATATACACACTCCCAATGCAGAGTCTCAGTGAAAACGTAATGCAAGTAATGTTAACTAAACTGTACAAACTGTACTTTCTATTTCTTTCTATTTGATTTTGAAATGTACTCATTTTTGAGGTAAAATTGTTTCTACAATTAGTCTGTTTTTTAATACTGTTAATACTGTAATGCCAGACTCTTTTGAATCTTTTTGAAACTGTGTCTACCATGCTGCTTTAGAAGACAGCTGACTAGATGTAAACAGCAAAATAGCTCACTAAGGTTTGAAACGGAGCCAGTCTCTTCTTCTCCTTCCACACACCATCTTTGTGAAGCACCACTTGTCCCTCTCTTTCGTTGTCTCACCATGAGCCAAATGTCACATTCGTTTCACTCGTCCTCTCTTCCACAAGGCTTCTCCAAGGCATCGCTGTCTGTGGACGCATCTGAGGAGAACGACGGTTACTCGAGTGCAGAGGACCCCATGAACTCTGATCCTGAGGATGAGGGAGGGAAAAAACTGGTGAGTCACTGTGGCCCAGCATCAGGATTTCTTAAGCCCCGTCTATGTTTGTTTGCACTGATGGTGTTTGTGTGTGTGTGCAGTCTCCAGGCAGGTACGTGGTAGTTGCTGACCATGATAAAAACGGAGCACAGGAGCTGACTGTGAAGAGCGGAGACTCAGTGCAGCTGGTGAAGGAGGGAGACGATGGACGCTGGTAAGATTCCTGTCATGTTTATGTAAACACTATGACAGTTCTGCATCGTTCGCTCATCCTCATGCTATAGGGCAAGCCTCTATGATTGTGGTCGTCAACAAACCAACAGTTTACTTTTTTTTTGGTTTAATCTGTGAATAAATGCTCAGCCTAAACCGTTATGACTGTCCTATAGCAGTGTTTTAGTATTATTTATATAGTATAGTTTTCAGTAATATTTTAAATTTGCTTTTATTTATATATTTTAAGTTTTTTTGTTGTTTAAATAGTTTAGATAATAATGTATATATATTTTAGGGTTAAATTTACTTTTATTTCAATCTTTTTTTTTTTTCTTTTTTTTTTTAGTGCTTTAACTTGAACTTATTTCAGTTAGCATTTCTAATTCTAAAGTATTTCATCTTATATTTATAATTTAGTTTATTACAGCTTTACTATTAATTTCTTTATTTTTTATTAAAGATAGTTCCCAGTTACCTATTAATTAAACTGTGGTTGTTTTTCATTTAAACTCAAATGCTCAAAAGATATTTCTGCTGTAATTATGACAAAACAGCTTAAATATCTTAGATATCAATCTTATATACATTTAATATTAAATATATATATATATATATATATATATATAATTCAGATGGTTAATTTAATAATATAAATCAAATTGGCCATGATTAATCTTGTGATTCCTGAAGATATGTTCTGCATTACAGAACTTTATTCTTCAATTTAATCAGTGATTATTGAATAGATCTAAAAAAAAAAGTTTTTTAATCTTGATTTTATGTGCTGTTAGCATTAATTTAGCTTATATGTGTAGATATTATATAATATTTAATATAATAATATGATATTTATCATATTTTAAGTCATTTTGGCATTTTGAGGTTTTTTTTTTTTTTTAATGACCAAAATCGCAATGTTTCTTTGTAAGCAGAGGCTGGTCTGATATCGATGTTTTTGTGCTGACTCAGGTTTGTACGTAATCTGCGCACTAATAAGGAGGGCTGGGTCCCTGCTGCAAACCTGCTCACTCTCATCGGAGAATCCAAATCTTCTCAATCCCTCTCCAGCTCAGGTAACACAGCTTCCTGCTTTTCTTCCACCACACTACAAATCCCTGTCACGAATCATCAGTTCATGAATGAGTGTTTTCCCACAGAAGGCAGTGGGTCTGGAAACCTCAGCACATCCTCCAGCTGCAGCGAAACCTACACAAGCTTCTCAGACATCAAAGCCTGAAGCCCCTGCTCCGGCGCCTCGTGGCAGCTCCTACACACTGCACTTTCTACTGAAGCTCCTCGAGTCTTTTGTACTGTATTTAACCTCGTCACCCGAGAAAGGCATTGACCTCTGTGGTCAATATGCGCTATTCAGGATATTTTATATAGAGCGTCACACTTTCTCAACCTTCTCTCCTTCATAAGAGAGAGAAAAAAAGGTCATTCAGTGTCTGCTGTTCCTTGTGAAAATTCTCCTTTACTTTGAAAGTATCGGTGTGATGCTGTTTGTTTCACGTCTGCATGCATTTCCTCAAAGATTAAAAGAGAAAAGGGCTCTTGGTCGAGTCGGCATTAACATCAGAGCAGCCTGCGGTTTTAGAAATCTTTAAATATACATAACAAGGACTCTCATTGGACTTTAATGTATGACCACATGAGCTTCCACTGGATTTATTGATCTTGCGTCGAGAATATCAGTGTCTTTTTGGTATGTCTGACTTCCTTGGCGTCTAAAGCTCCTGTCTGATTTGCTGTAGCAGCAAGACAATGAGGTCATGTTTTATACGATTCCTGAGGTTATGCCCGCTGAAATGTCCTGTTATTCACTGTATGTATTAATCTAAAACAGCTGTATAGTTTAAATTATTTCCTGTAAAAGAAGATTTGTACAGATATTAACTTTTATCTCATGTTTTTCATTAAAACAGTATATAAAAATATACATATTGTATATTATGACCACTATCGTTGTGCGTCAATGAAATGTATTTCATTGTATTTCGTTGTATTTGTCACTTTACTCTTCCGCACCATTCGTGCACAATTACTGCAATTTTTCAAACGTACCAATCGTGTTCACATTTTATGTAATTTATTTTGTCCCAGCAGATCGTTTGATTTGGTTTGTGCGAAATGTCATGTCTGGAAAGTGATAATTGGCATGCTGTAACCATCATTCAGCTTTTGCAAGACTCATTTTAATGTTGAATAAGTATTTCTCACAGCTTCACAATATTCCTCAAATCAGCTGATTCAATCATTTCTGACAGTTTGATGACCACAACCTCGCTGTGCTTAAACATTCATGCCCCCATGACTGTATGTTGTCTTTTAACCTTGTTCAGTAATACGAAAATCATTGTTCATTTTTTATTTAAATTTTATGTGGCACATTGCTGCATGTTAGTTTTGCCTCTCCATCTTTTCCTGTATTAGACGCGTATCTGTGTACATGTGTAAATATGTATCTAAGAGGATGTATGAGATGAATGAATTTAAAGTGCTTAGGCTTAAATAAACTTCACTGAAACATTCTATCCTCTTCTTCTGGCTCAGATCTGTCAAGAAATGTCTGCCGTTTTTTTCCTCCTGTTTCTGCTTTGAAGATGACCTTTGAATTAATTGTGGTAAATTTGATCTCGCATGCATCGGCTCTTTTCTTTGTGCACCACAATAAAACCTTAGTAATTAAAAAATAAATAAATAAATAAACAAACAAAATTTGGTTTATACATTTTTCGTTACATGTTTTGATGTTAAAAGACAGTTGGGGAAACTTTTGCGATGTTTCATTTGGATAAAAAACAAAACATATATAATTGATTTATTTATTTACAGCTGTGGGCTGATGTATAAAAAAATATACAAGAAACAAAACTAATGATTAATCGCATCCCAAATAAGTATTTGCTTACATAATATATAACACGCACATGCTTGCGTACATATATGGACATATTTCCAAAATACATACTTTTTTTGTGTGTGTTTATACATGCATAATAAATATACACAGTATACACATTATGTAAACAAAATCTTAGTCTGACTGTGATTACTCGTGATTAATCTTTTGACATCACTACAAACAATTTTCCTTAATTTACAATTTTAGAAGATTTTTATTAACTATGATAATGGTAACTATGGTAACACCACATAGTGGATACTAACAGCCTTATTTATTTATTTATTTATAATAGCTAAATTTAGAAATAAAATGTGATTTCAAACTTTGTTTTAGCCAACAAATATCAGCATTTTTTTTTTTTTAATTATAGAAAATTATAAGACGAACTGAAACTTGTTTGAGCATAGGCTATAATCATACTGTACTACAAGAAGTCCATACTGTATATTAAAAACAAATCGGTATTTCTTTTTTCCAATTGAACTTGTACAAATTGCACAGGTTTCATGCAACAGCCACTGATAGTTCGCAGTTCACTGGTGACTCAGTCTCAGCGACACACTGCGCACTTGGGCTGTGACGCAAGGTGTCGTTCAATAGTTCAGGCAGGTATGTGACGCGACAGTTTAAAACGTCGTGATTCAAAACCATGAGTCATGCACTTATTTTAGCCTGTATCTCTTCATAATACAGTCTGAACACATCCACATCCGGGTAACCCGACGCCTCGCCTCAGTGAGGGAGGAAGCTCCTGTCTGCATCTGACCTGAGATCAGCTCGCGCAGCACGCACTAACCCGCCAGCGACTGACACGGGACCGATCCCAGATCATTCCTCAACCGCGGAAAGCCGCCCGACAGCGAGTTTGTGCTACAAACCCATCATGTCTTTTGCAGATATACGCGTTTGAGTCATTCAGTGTTTAATTCGCTCATGCACACATTCCGCTGACGTTTAGCCCAGCGCGCGCGCACGCACGCATTCACACACACACACACACACACAGAGGGAGTCTGCTGCTCGCTAACACACACAGAGAGCCACAGCAGCCGCGGAAGACACAATTACATCGCGACACTGTAAGTATTCAACATTTCACACTTCGCACAGACGTTTGTTTGATTTCACAGCCCTGGTTTCTCGACATTGAGCTGGGTGTCTTTTATTTTGGTGTCGCAGGAGAATAAGGCAAACGTACGCCCAGTTTTCCGCACGTCGGGCTTGTTTTTGGTAACAGGGCGGACAGGCTGAGTGTCTGAGCGTCTGAACTGTTTCATTGTTCCGCTCTGTTCGCGTTACATTGTGCGCGGCTCGCGCGCTGTCATGCTGTAATTCTGCCGCTGTTTGTGTTGAACTGAGCGAACAGGCCTGAAACAGATCACACCACTGCAAGGCCCGCTCGCTCACTTCAACACAAACACACGCGGATCATGCACCGGAGGGCCTGTTCACTCTATTCAGCATGCATTACAGCACGATTCTACACAACACCAACTCTGTCAGATAGTTCCCTGTAGGCTTGATCGACAGCTTGTAGAACTTCTGTCACACAAATCTGACGACTGACGATAAAAATGGCATACTGTTAACCATAATTTATGCAATGTGGAGTCTGTAAAGCCCTTTCAAAATGTGTTTTGTTTGGGAAAACTATGACAATGTCAGTGTCAAAATTAATGGCATGATAATTAATCGATTATCTGTTTATTAAGATATATTACATTAATTGGGAATTCATGTTACTTTTAATTTATTTATATATATATATATATATATTGAGCCGGGTGTCTTTTTTTTAGTGTGCCGTCAAACGATCAAAATAAAATGTTTTCTTTACATAATGTGTTTATTTATTATGTTTATATTAAAACGAACAAAAACAGTATGTATTTTGAAAGTATATACATTTATTTTCTTATATTTAATATTATATCTAAATATGTTTAATATATAAACATAGCATATGTTCATTAAATATATACATGCATGTGTTTGTATTTATATAGACTTAATAAATATACACCGTACATACAAATATATTGTGTAAAGAAAAACTTGTATTTTGGATGCGATTAATCATTTTGACAACAATGTGTATATATATATAAAATTGAGCTGGGTGTCCTATATATATAAACAGTTTAATGCAAAAAAAAAAACTAGATTAAAATTGTATTGTTATATTTTTTATAAAGTTTTGAGATATTCATAGTAGGAACTTTATGAATAATATTTTGCCTATTTTATAGCATACATTTATCAACTTAATGTGCTTACTAATATGTATTGATAGGAACTTTATTTACACAGCTTTAAACTTGATTTTGTCAATATTTAGATTTTTTTGCTCCCTCAGATTCCAGATTAGTTGCATGTCTGGCAAATATCGTCCCAACAAATCATACCTCAATGAAAAGTTGATTTATCCAGCTTTCAGACAATGGATCTGAAAATAATTCTTAAAAAAACTGACCTGCATGACTGGTTTAGTGGTCCAGGGTCTATATACATAGCTCCAAAACAAAAATGAAAGGAACACTTTTTCATCCAAGTATAGAATCAAGTCAATTAAACTCTGATATTGATCTGGTCAGTTTCAGTTTATATAGGAATGGCTTTACAGGTGGAGGTCACTCACATTTTTTCCTCTACTCCTCAATTTTGATTGTCAATACTGGCGGCATGAGGTAATACCTGGTCCCTACAGAGGTTGTACACTCAGTCCAACTCCTGCAGGATGGCACATGCATGCCATTTCCAGAAGGTTTGTCTCCCAGCACCGACTTAAGAGCATGAGGAGAATCCAGGAAACAGGCACTTACTTTAGGAGAGCCGGACTGGCCTGTAGAAGGTCCCTACTCCATCACCAGGAACAATTTCTGCTTCTTTTTGCAAGGAGAAACAGGATAAGCGTTTTGCCAGAGC
Source organism: Enteromius afrohamiltoni (assembly GCA_034779775.1). Taxonomy (NCBI): domain Eukaryota; kingdom Metazoa; phylum Chordata; class Actinopteri; order Cypriniformes; family Cyprinidae; genus Enteromius; species Enteromius afrohamiltoni. Next base: position 1,377,567 of record JAUYWG010000001.1, read on the forward strand.
CTTACAAAATGACCTCCAGCAGGCCACTTTGTGTGAATATCTCTGACCAAACAAATACATGACTTCATGAGGGTGGCATGAGAGCCCAGCATCCTCATGTGTGCCCTGTGCCCATTTGCAATTAGGGCTGGGCATGACCGTTTTGGTGGTGGGTCAGCGATGGTCTGGGGAGGCGTATCCATGGAGGGATGCACAGACCCCTACAGGCTAAATAATAGCATCCTGACTGCCATTAGGTATCAGGATGAAATCCTTGGGCCCATTGGTGCATGCTCCATCCAAAGCCTGCTCCATCTTTTTTTTTTTTTTTTTTTAACGGGCGTCTTTAAATTCAGCCTTCTGTAGGTTGATAATTTGCATTTCCAATAGGGCCTTTTGCACCTCTTAAGATCCAGAACTAAAAGTACACTATTAAAGTACTGGGGCGATTTTGTGTGAATTAATACCATTTGAAGGGTTGCATTCGCACTGACAGTGGGTATTAAAAAGTGAGGTAGGCCAGTTGAAAAAAACTACCTCATTTACACTCTGTGTTCAACAAGGGAAACAAAGAAGAACCCCGTAGACACAGTCTTCAGGTAAATGCCGCTTATAAAAGTAATAAGTTGATACAATGTCTACACAGTATGTGTTTTATACAGTGTTTTAAATCATGGCGGGTGAAGGCGTTTTCATACACGCTTAGCCAATGAGCGTAAACTTACATCACTGATAGTTACTAGTACTTTTTAAGACACTACAATGAAGTAGGAGCTAATTTAGTTTCTCCAAACTGAGTTCCTGGAACTAAAATTGTTCTTACATCAATGCGAACATGCCTAAATGGTTCCTGCAGTGTGAAAGGCCCTATTCTGGCGCCTTTTCATTCGTATTATATTATCTAGTCAGTATAGTTATCCAGTATATCTTCCCCATTGAGATTTTATATATATATATATATATATATATTTTTTTTTTTTTTTTTTTAATTATTATTATTATTTTTTTTATTTTTGTGTAACAAATAATTTATTAATTTAAATTACCAAAATATGAGTCCCCACATTTTTCCACAATCTTGGTAGTGCATAAATTAATCAAGTTGTTCTGCAATAAATAAATAAAATGTATAATTTAATAAATAAATATTCAATATATTCAATTATATATTAAAATGTATATAAATATATATAATAATATATATTACATTATATTATTTATATTCTATAAATGCATTTATATATTATACATTAACCGTAGAGTTAACGTTCAATCATTTTGCTCAAATATTTATTTTTTGATGTTATGTAAGTATCAAAAATCACAGCCATATTTTTATCAACTACAAATTGACTTGACATGAGTTTTTAACCCTGTTAGTCCGTCTGCCTCATTTGTTTTACTTTTTAATGTGACTGTTTTCTACCCTGTTTTGGTGCAATAATATTTTTTTACTTGGCGTTAATATCACTGCCTTTGTGTTGTATACTAATTGCCTGACAAATAGAGGAATAATTGTGTGTTCTTTAGAGTAATTCTCACTGGTTTCTCATCACCATCTGTCTCTCACAAGGGTTTCTCTGTTATATGAATTATGTAGTCTGTGTGCTGCAGAGTGACTTCTTCCATGTTGATGGGGATATTTACAGATAGTAAACAAAGGTGGAGCTTCTTTTTGTCTTTGTCGAGGGCTGTATGAAATTCCTAACACTGTCACACAGCAAATAGAAGACCAGTTCACTCGCTGCTACATAAATGTGGTCATGTGACATTCCTCAGTGATGGGCCTTTTGATGGTTTAGGTGATATTGTGATAGTAAACTCGGGTGAGGTGAGGGTGGTGTTTGTTGAAGTTGTGACTTATGGCTTGACCGTGACTGAGCTGGGTCAGGTCTTGATTTTTATTGCTGGAAGTGTTTGCACAGTGAGTTATTGTATGTCTTTAAACACGCCTAGATTGCAGAGCGAATCAAGATTAATATATTTGGTAAACATTTCTCAGAAGCACTCTTTACAGTCGGTGCCATTAAACTAGATAGACTATGCTTTTGTAATGATTAATTTGTAAGTTGTTTATATTGTTAAATATGTTAGACACAGCCCTAGAGTGAAGGGAATCTGATCAAAGAGCAGCTGCTGACAGTTGGAGGAACAGGAAATTTCCAACAGGAACAGTGGACTCTAGGACTCTCTCTCACACACACACACACACACTCACTGCTTAGGTTCTTAGATCACAGGATTACCAGTCACAAGTTTCGCTGGGTTCTCTTGGACAAACAGTGAATATTCCCCTCATTATGAGGTTTTAAAGGAGTAGTTCAGCTAAAAATGTAAATTCTGTCATTTACTCACTCGCAAGTAGTTCCAGACCTGTATGAATTAATTTGTTCTGCTGAACACAAAGATAATAATTTCATTTAATAAATGTGGCATTTTGAGGCTGGAACAAATGAAATGACTTTTCAAAGTGGGGGGAAAAAAATAAAAAATCTTGAAATTGTAATTAAAGCCAGATCATTACTGGCCTTATTATTATAATAATTGGTGATATGTAATTATTTTTAATCAGTGGTGTTGTTACGAAAATGTGAAACTATTACAGATTGCTTTAATTATTTGAAATAAAGAATAAAATATGAACATAAATATAAAATGGAAAAACTAGCAGCCTAAATAAAAATGTCAAATGGACCTGAGCATTAACTGAAGTAAAATCATAAATAGGGTTGTGCTGATAGATGATAGTATCGTGTATCGACGATAGTCAGAGCTATCAACGATACCAGATGTCTTTGTCGATAGTCAAGACGATATTGGACTCATTCTCCTATTAATGTATAAAATTATTATTATTATTATTAAGCAGCCTATTATTATTGGGCTACCATTATTGATTTCACTCAGCGCCGCACAAACACGCAAATTAGTGCTAAAGAGACATCTTTTAAACATCCTTAACAGCTATGTTTTTTTTTTCTTTTACAGCACATTAACTAAAAAACATTGTTGCTTGTTCTTCATCATCGTTATAATAGTTTTTAAACATGCAGTTGTTAATAAGTTATCAGTCTAAAACAGGACTCGTCGTGGGACGCACGGTCCAGAGCGCTGTGACTTCTGTAGCTATCCGTTTAATTTAACTTTACTTCAAAAATATAAACTTCGGCTATCTGAAAATGCTTTCATCTTTAACGTGTTTGTTTAACTCCAATATTTAGTGTAAAACTGTTGTTCTTTAAAATAAATCTACTTTTGATTTTCACCGTGTATGATTTTTTAACTGATAACTTGTAGGACGCGCGGTCCTATAATAACGATGTATGACTGCTGTATCCAAATATATGAACTAGCTGTTTTAATATTTTTATATTTAACATGTCAGTTTTCAAATACGTTTGAAGGTATAGTATTTCGGTTACTGGTGCTTCCAGACGCGCTCTCTTTCTCTCACCAAATAGCCTGTGATAAGTACAGAGATCCTCTGTCTTGCCCCCACCCATACACGACAATATCGTGTATCGGCGATCTCACAGGCTGGCGATATGTCGATATGAAAAATGACCATATCGCGCAACCCTAATCATAAAGCTAAATTACTAAAATTAGTTTACTACAACTAAAACTGAATCAAAGCCCGCTCTCTATATCTGTTTATGTATCTATACACACACATCTACACAAATATAATGAAATGGACTATACATTTATAAAGAATAAAAACAATTTATTTATTAATAATTATTACTTATAAATAATTTTACTCTTTAAAATATTAATAATCATAATATTACTCATTCTTTGTGGCTTGACCAAATTTTATTGTAATTTGATAAAAAATATATTTATTAAAAAATAGTTTAATAATAGTATATATTATTTTTTTTTTTTTTTAAATAAGTAGGCAGTGGTCACTGTTTGTATTTGTCTAATTCCAAGCATTTAAACGCAGCAAGATCCTGAAAAATTTTACATTCAGTCAAGTATGTGTTTGTGTTGATCTATTTAATTACTAGTTAATTACTTCTACTTCAACCTGTAGAAGATTTTTTGTCTTGTGTCTCAGAATTGAAGAGTGAAGTCAAAACCATTGACCTGTGTCCGTCTCGTTTCCCTTTTTTATTTACTCCAGGTTCTGAAACAAGAAGTCTACAGCTGCAACCATGCCACTATTTGGTAAATCTCACAAAAACCCCACAGAAATCGTGAAGACCCTGAAGGACAACCTCTCAATCCTGGTCAAGCAGGACAAGAAGACAGAAAAGGTATGAGTTTGAGGGCCATCTCTGTGAGTATTATGAGTGAAATACATATTCAGATTTAGATTCTGAATTATATTAGGTAACAGTGCAAATACTGCATAAAAATTGTGCTGAGCACTATTGGTGAGGAGGTATTGTGCATCTTGCAGACAGGCTCTGATTGCTAGCTTTTTAAAGGATGCAGTAGATTGCTCCAATCTGGCGTACTTTACAGGACTGTACAGCATCACTCTATCATGTTAATAAGCTTAATTTGCCACAAATGAGGCGTTTACACAGAAAAGAATGCCAAGAGTTCAGCACAGGGCTGTTCCAGTACATTTAGCAGTTGTTTAAGATGGATTACAGGTGATTTAACACTGAAATACACTGTGTAAATATGGCCCAAAAGTTCAGTAAGTTGGACCCTCTTTTTACCTTGGTCCTTTGGTCATTTTTCCCCTTTCATCCCAATATTTTATTCCATTTCATTCTGGTATTAATCCCAATGGTTACAGAAACCCTCAGATGATTTCATAATGAGTTTGACTATTGAGTGATGATGCTCAAATTTCCTAGGTCTCTCTACAGCTTTACCCTGAGACACGTTATAGCTCTTTTTAACCACAATATCAGCGTTGTCCTCTAAATCAGCCTGCTTTCCACTGCTGATTTTTCCAGTGTGTTTTTGCATTTTTCATTTGCTTTTTCAGACGTAGGCCAGGCCCAAGGCAAATAAGTGTTTTAAACCAGTGAACTAGATCAGACGGAGAACTTCATTCAGCAGTGCACATGAGTCATCTTATCCTATAATAAAAAACTTTTGTTTGCTTGCTAATATCTAGTTTCATATTTTGAATTGGATTGTTTTTTAAAATCTTGTCTTCACTTTAATTTAATTTTGTTGCCGTTTTATTGTGTTTTTGTCACTTCTGTAGTATCTCTGTGTAGTTTCAATTAATTAATTGTACTTGGGTGTGGTTTTTTTATTTTAGTACTTCATGTTAAGCTACTTTAGCTATTTTGTGAGATAATTGTAAGTTTTTGTGTATTTGTTTTCAGTTTTGTATTTAGTTGATGTTTATTTTATTTCAAGTAATTCACTTTTAATGGTTTTAGTTTTAGTTAACTATAATAACCCTGGTGGTAGGTATTAGGGTTGGGCGGTGTCGACCAATTTGGCATTGTACGATGTCTAAAGTGAAACATCGCGATGGACGATGATAGCTGTAGTTGTAACTAAAACACCAAGCCCCGCCCCACGACTAACAAAACAGTGTTCGAGCAGGTGAGAGAGGATCAAGCGCAGGAGTGATTGTGCACGAGTGTTTGACTTGCCCCGTTTCTTCGCATGTACGTCTGTTTTCCTCTCGCGGACATAATTTACCGCGCTCGCCAGCATCAGTGGTGCGTCGCTTATTAATGGCACAGATTTGCCGCCATAGATTGTGCTTTTCGCGAGCTGGTTGCTGCTGCTGCGGCGGGGCGGAGCATCGCGACGCAGGTGTTCTGACATTTTTTCCTACCCGTCAGATCCTACCCGGGCTTACTGCGCACGCGCACGTCAATGGTGCATTCTTTTTTTCTCACCCTGAACAACAATATTTAATGTGTCTTCATTACTGTAAGGGTAGGTTTAGGGTTGGGGTAGGTGTAGACATTAATAAAACACAAAATAATAGGTAGAAAAAATATATTTATTGTTGGTTTCCAGTAGCTGTATACATTATAGTCAAAACCGCGAATATAACTCATAATTACTATATGTGCGTTACTGTAAGGGTAGGTTTAGGGTAGGGGTATGTGTAGACATAAATGAAACATAATTTGACAGGTAGAATTTTTCGTTGTTAAATTGTACTGCCTAATTTTTAATGGGAGGTAGGAAAATCTAGCAGGGTAGCACAAATCAGCAGAACACCGGCTCAGCATCATTATGTGTATCGGCCATCAGCGATAGACTGATGGCCGATAAGCCTAGTAGGTATATACCTTTTTAAAATTTGTATAATTGCAATCTCAGTATCAATAAAGCACGTCTCAGCACATCTTAATAGCCCCTACTAAGCAAAAGTTTTGGTTCCTGGAAGCGCTGGTGTTGGTGCTGTGAGTACAGATATGTCAGAGAGGTGGGAATATCGCTCCTCTGCCTGACCTCTTGCTCATTTTCATGTGGCCACTAAGGCTGTTTTTAGCAGGCCTGTGTTAAAGTCGAGCGTTTGAAGTGCTGGGAACCTGCTGATTGTTACTCCGAAGGCCTGGGGCTCTTCCAGCTGGAGGGAAATCCATATGCTCCATGATGCCTCCACACTTTGAAACCGAGACGTTTCAGCAGCTTATAAATAGCTAATGATGTCCTTTGTATAGTGTAGAGGTCTTCACAGGTCCAAAAATTAGTACCCGAACCCGAAGAGACCCCGGACCTGTGTTTTATTTAAAAGTGGTACCCGACCCGTGAAGACCCGGGAAATACCTTAAATGTACTAGTTGGACCCGGCTTGGAAGACACAGACCGGTAAACTTTACTGTGTGCATGTTCAATGACAGTCTCTTCTCCAGGAAGATACAATACAAAACATATGTTTAGAGCTCCACCTACGGCACCTAGTGGTCATCTTATGAAACTTAAAGGAGATGGCACAAGACTTAAATAGCTTATTCTGAAAAGAGTGTATTTTTTCCACCATATTTATTTTTTATCATCACTCTCTGAGCCGAGCCTGACCAAAAATGTTAAATATAACAAAATGGTTCTTTCATATTATTATTAACACGTAAGAAAAAAATGGCAGAGTAAAAGTCCCGGCTGCCATAGAAATATTTTGTGTGCGTTATTTTAATGCAAAGTGTCAACTAACTGGCAGGTGCTGTGTTAAACAGACGCTGGACCCGACCCGGCTAACCATTTAAAATATAGACCCGAACCCGCACGGGTCCTCTGTGAAGAGCTCTAGTATAGTGAGCTTACATGTGAAATTACCCAGAATCCTTTTAGCTTATCAAAGCAATATGCAGCATTAATATGCTTTGAGCACACACAAGTGTAATTGTATGAAGTTATCACTGTTTTGTTGTGATTTGAAAATGATTTTTGTTGTGCTTGTCAGGCTTCGGAGGAGGTGTCGAAATGTCTGGTGGCGATGAAGGAGATCCTGTACGGCACTAACGACAAGGAGCCACACACAGAAACGGTGGCCCAGTTGGCCCAAGAGCTCTACAACAGCGGCCTGCTCATCTCATTGGTGGAAAACCTGCAGGTCATTGATTTTGAGGTGAATACACTGCTCGTTCTCCCATCATTTGTGTTGGGCTGCAGCTATCGAATATTTTGGTATTGAAGTATTCTGCTGAAAATTCCATCGAGTAATCAGATAAAACATATTTATTTACATATGTTCTTGAAGGAAGCTCGTAATTGGAATTAAAAGTAGAAATCATAGCTTTAAAGCCATCATCCTCCACCATGGGCAGTGGGCGCATGTCTGTGACAATCATGTTTAAAATGCTGTCTTAAAAAAACACGTGGAACATGAAGTAGATGTCCGCACATAACGGCCCATACGAGGCTGTGAAGTTTTACTTGGAAAAAGAGGTAAAATAAATAATTATTGATGATATTTATGAAAAAAATTATATTCAAATATTAGTTAAAATATTACTATCATACATGCTGTGCATTTATTAACAATATTTATTGCAATCAAACTAAAATGACCACACCTGTTGTATTGAGCACATTAGACTTATGGACATGATTACAAAAACTAATTCAACGTTCAGTATTCAAAATAAAGTATCAAGTATTCATCCAAGCCACGACTTTGTTGACAGTAAAGGAATTCCTTTGATAAGTAGCCATGGTATATAAGCTGAAAAATATTCCAGTATAGTGTCCGTCATGCAGTATTACACTGAGCATTGTGGTTTATCCCTTACATAATTAACGTACATTATTTAACAACCCCAATCTCGATTAGCAATCGCAATGATTGATTTAATGCTACACTGAATTGACCTGGTCTCGGGTGACGGTCCTCCTCCGCCTTCGTCGGCGACGTAAGCGCAGAAAGGCAAAAATCATTAAAATGAATACATTTTGCCTCAATGATTTTTTTGTAATCGAGTTACTCTAGGAATCGTTTCAGCCCTACATTTGTGACTGTGATAATTGGTATGATATCACTGTCTGTGTGTGCTCACAGGGTAAAAAGGACGTTTGTCAGATCTTCAACAACATCCTGCGCAGGCAGATCGGGACCCGCAGCCCAACAGTGGAATATTTCTGCTCTCATCAGGAAGTTCTTTTCATCTTACTCAAAGGGTGAGAGATGATGGGTATTTTTGAAATGTAGCACGTAAGCATGTCACTTTAAAACTGCTGGCTTGGAACAGTTTTGAAATGTTTCCATTCCATCAGTCCGCCAGAAACCACCTGTTCGTTTCAGCAAGTTTAGATCTAAATTATAGGGTTGGAAGAAGTTTTCTGGAAGAAGAAAAAGAAGTTCAAAATGTTGAAATTGAGTTGAAATAAATGTTTTTGTTATTACACCGAGCGTAAAGTACCGAAAAAAAAGTTACTATTGGGTACTGGT
>JAUYWG010000001.1:1388157-1400184 GCA_034779775.1 Enteromius afrohamiltoni
TATCGACCATTGCCTGTCTGACCACGCTAATAAACTTTGTTGCTAATGGATCCGCACGAATCCCGAGAATCACTACACACATAAAAAAGTAGAAAGGCACTAAATAAAATAATTTTCATATATAATAAATTCCTTGCGCCTGAAACAATAAATGCAGTCGTGTAAGGCAGTTCTGGGATGCAATTATATAGAAATACTTTGACAACAAACAATGCTCTGGCATTTGAGTCCCATCATGCAAAGTCACACAACTTTTTTGATGTGCATGGAGGAATTAATTCACGAAATGCATTTCCATCTTCCATAATTATGTCGCATTAACCCTTTTTCGCACAAGTAAGCCACCTCAAGTGAGTGCAAAAACATTTTTTTTAAGGGATGTTTAAAAAATGTTTAATTAAGGGATCACTTGTTTCTGATGTGGTACTTCAAAATGCGCATGGAAACATAGCTAATAACCATTCGTTTTCATAAGCAGTCAGCAGGGACGAGGCTGTGGAACGTGAACAGAATAGTCAGAGTATTCATTTACTGACCTTACTACCATTGAGGTCTTTGTCTTGTCTTAGTCATGGGAAAAAAACTAGTCAACGAACATTTTTCATCATAGTTTTCATAAATGAAATTAACACTAGGACAGACAGAGGGGCAAACTCGCATCCCCTAAAAGATAATGATTGATTTTGTGACTTATAAGCAGTGCAGGAAACACTAAATCTTTCTATACCTCCTCCAGAAAGACGAGGAAGGTGACGTTGGTGGCGAGAGTAGCCGTTAGCTTCCCTTCACTGGTCACTAAGTGGAGGCCGTGAGGGGCCTGGCTAGGGCACAGCTGCCTACGAGCCATGTACTGCTCCATCACCCCTCTGGTGCAGTTATTAGACACCACCTTTCTGTACCTGCACACTCACACAGACACATAGCACATATTCATAAGACACAGATTTAGAAACCAGTTCTGAGGTGCCAATACAAAATGATCATGCATTGAAATACCTTAGTCTGATTGTCCGCAACAGTGCCAACACATACAACATTTTAAATGAGTCATGCATCAAAATTATGTGAAGAAGCAGATGGCAAACGTGTTGAATTGCAAATCTCACAAATACTTTCAGTACTGGTTTACTATGAGAACACTGAATAATCACTGTTTAGATGCATGCGTCAAAAGAGATCTCACCCAGTGCTGTTGAGGAACGTGTGTTCTGTAGTACAGGTCCGAGACATGGAGGAGGGGAGGAACCAGAATGCTGGAGTACATTTCCCATCAGCCCTTCTCTCAAAGCCATAATCACTGTAAAAAGTTTATCTCATCAATCAATCATTATGTCATCAACCCAGATCTCACACTGCCAAAACCAGAATCCCACTGGTTTGAAAAAGACAAAACAAATAACATTTAACCAAAAGGTCATACAGTTTAAGCTTTTCGTCTTCAAAATTGTATGTAAAATCTGTGTGTTGCTTGCAATTTCGTTGAAATTATTTCTGAAATTCCATCACAGTGTCACGGCCAATTCGTTTGTATTTTACGAGGTGGCTAATTCCTACTAATTTGTACGATTTTGTTCGATTTGTCTAAACCCCACACTGTAAAAAAAATTGCTGTAGTTATGCAGCTGGCTTGCCAGTAACTTACTGTAGATTTATGTTTTTCAAATTTATTGGCAACAGTTTGTTTAAATATAAATGAACAATAAACAAAAACAAGTATTTTATCTTTACAGAATAAAACTCTTTAAAACAGCCTCATAAAAAGCACTCTGGGAAATTAACCCTCATTAACCCTTTTCTGTTTTCTTCTGATATTGGTTTCCTGAAATTTTATTTTATTTAATTTGTCCTGTAAAGATAAAGATTTGTTAATGTTTAATGTTCATTTATCTTTAAACAAACTGTCGCTGTAGTAAGTTACTGGAAAAAAGCTGTGAATAATACTGTACTTTTTGCATATTTTACAGTGCACTGGTAGGTTTAGGGGCGAGGTTAGGTTTAGGTCATTCGTAAAAATTGTCTAGTCTTAGTTTAATTTTTCTTGTCTCCTTGTGTTTATTTTGGTTCTGCCTCACATGTATGCCCATATATGGTTTTTCCTGTGTTTGTATGTGATTATTAGTTCATTTCCACCCATGTTTCCCAGCTGTCCCCCATGTGGTCATTAGTCCTTTGTGTACAAGTACCCTGTCTTTTGAGTTTCTAGTTGGTCGGTCAATGTTAAGTGTCACACTCCTCGTTACAAGTTTTTTCTGTGTTGTAAATAAAAGACATTTTGTTATTGGAAGTTCCACGACTCCTGCTCGCTCCTTTGCCTGCAAAAAAAAGTTCAGCTACAAAGTGTCACCTACATTTTTCTTATTGAAATGGACTAAACCTTTTTTCTTCCTGGCAAGTCAAACAAAAGTCTTTAAGTAGACATTGTAATTATAATAATAATGATAATTGCATGCGTTAAAGATTCCGTATTTCTATGCAGTCATAAAATTTGTAAATTCTAACCATTTATAAACATTGTGTAGCAACCAGCTGTGCTAGCACCTCTCTTTCATGTTAACATTTAACAAATAACCCAGAGAAAAGACATAACTTTGTATTCAATTGCATGAAAATCTTTGTCAGCAAGGGAAAAAAATAGGACTTTCAGCATCCACTTTTCTATGAATTACTTTATCTTTAGACGTGACTGTCAGACAACAGAAGCCAAAGTTGTTTGTCCTACAATGCAACTCAACAGCAAAATCAAGAAAACAAATGACACTAATTACCATGACAAGCTACACAGATGTAGCCAGCTTGTGTTAGTAAACATACAGCATTTCACTCCATGATTAACAACTTTACACTTTGTTCTGCACGGCCTCGAGGGGCCTGCAGATTTGGAACTTTCCAGAACAGTGACATTAATAACTTTGATAATTCACGGGGAAATGTGGAGAGAGGCCACATTTACATGATGAGAAAAGACTGTTAGGAATACAAATGAAGGGTTTAAGCCACAAAGCATGGGGTGTGAAATACTACAGAAAATAGGGTGGTGAAAGATGAAGACAACGGTACTATTGAGGTGCCAGGGTTTTTTTAGGAAGTAACACATGCCTGTCTTCATTTAGCTGTCTTCACACAGCTTGATTAGTTTCCACTTAGCAGAGATCTTCTTTAAGACAATTACTGCAACTCTTCTGAAAAAGCAGATCTAGTGAGGACTAGCCACGACTTCAATGCAAAAAATGCCATTGCTTAGAAGTTGCTTGTTTACAGGTGCAGAGACTTAAATGAGTTTTCATTTACTGCAGGTATCAACTTTGTCACAGATATTTCTTCAAAAATTTATTTTGAAACAACTGTTGACATACACAACACTTTTGGGGACGATTCATTTTCGTTTTCTTCTAATTTAGATTTTTAATGAAAATAAATTAAATGTAAAAGTGACGCAATCATTAATTTATTAAATTCGAATATTATAAATATATTTACTCTCACTGTTTTTGCTGAATTAAAATGTATTCTCCATTTAAAAAAAAAAAAAAAAACTGAACCCAAACTTTTGATTGGTAAATTATATGTATTCATTTTTTTGAAGTGCACCTATTATGGATTATTGCCATCTGTAGCAATGAATTAATACATCAAGCAATGTTTTAAATCTTAAGGTGCACTGTGTATCCACCTTATTTTGCAACGCAGAAGTAAAACTGATGACGTATTTCCTTATAATGTGTTAGAACAAATAAGGTAAAAATAAATGCATATTATAAACCAATTACTAAAATATGGACACTTTTAATTATCAATAAGATCATTAAAAACAACAACTACTTTGCTGTGGTTTTTCATACTGACACTATTAGAGCAGTATTTAGTTTTAAAATATAGCATGAATCTTTGAGGAAAAGTGCTTGTTTACTTACCACTCAAAGTCCGACTCAGTGCAGTCACATGGCTCGGATATCATCGTGACAGAGTAGGTTTTACCCATAACACACCTTGCTATGGGTTTCAGCTTTCGGTAGACTCTTTTGACTCCCATGAGGCAGCGTTCCCCCTATATGCAGAATTTCAACATATACATATATGCATACACAAATACACACACAAATATTTTTTTTTACAATAAAGTTGGCATATGGTGTTCTCGTTCAAGTTTATTTCAGTTCTCGCATGAATAATTCATAACAATGAAGAATGTGTGCATCACCCTGAATTTGCAAAAAAACAAGAGACTGGAAAGAAGACGAGAGAAAATTGGTAAGAGAGAGAGTGGAAAAATCTTTCCACTCATTGTACAGTACTTGGTTGTTCCATATTTCACATCCAGACTCAGTGGGGTTCATTCTGTCAAAGATTTCAGGCTTATAGGTCTCTATATATATATTTTTTTTCCTCTAGTCTTTTGTTAACATGCTTTCTGTAAATTAGTGCTCCAAATACTGCAGTTCAATTCAGATTTGTGCTAGCTAAATGGGAACAAAGCTTTTACAGCTGTGGTCCATTGCTGGTCATTTCCTCTTTTTTGGATTTCATATTTATCAGATTGACTAACCGGTGCAGAGCAGAGCAATAAATGCCCACAGCACAGGACAGTGCAAACAGACACTGATTGGCTTGATTGCATCAGCACGGTAGTATGCAGTCCAAAAGCTGAGGTTTAACCATCCAAGCGTTGACATCGCTCGGTCTTCTGTCAACTTCTGTTGTCTTTAAGTCTGCTTCAGCATCTCAGAGTTTGTAACAGAAATAGAAGGCTTCAGGTTAAAGTAGGACAGTCTACTGCCATGTCTTTACAACTAATAAAAGTACATCTATTATCCTCCTGTGAGAGGACACTTGGCTTCTGGCTGGACTTCTGGGATATATATTATTCTGTTCAAATATAGTCTCAGCAACGGACCCTGGGAAAGCATGTCAGGGCCGGTTAGAAGGGAATCTTGTAAGTATCAAAAAACAGAAATCCAGTGCGGCACACTCTCCTGTGCAATCTAAAGCATCAGACCTCACTGGAGAGTTTATTATGCTGGAAAGACCAGACAAAGCAGAAAGGTATCTGATTAAGAGTTTACTGGTCTCTCTTAATTTTAAGGCTTGAGATGCAGTACAGGAGCTGAGTTAGGGAAATTAATGACATTAAGATGGGGAGATTCTTTTACAGAAGGCACATGAAGCCAAGGGAACTTGAAGGAATTTGTTTCGCACTTATAATCAAATCTAAAAACTTAGTTTTGTTTTTGGTGACAGAGACACAGATTACAGTTTAAATAGACATTTTTTTTTATTTATTCATTCATACTGTCCAACACATTTTTTTGTGCATTGCAACAAATAAATTAAACTTCAACTGAAACCAGTAAAACAAATAAATAAATAATAAATAACAGAGGGAGGAAATAAACTTTTTTAGCTAATTTTCAAGGTAATATGTCATTCTCATTTAGTTTAACTTGTTAACCACAACTGAAATAAATAAATATATAGTAAATACATATTGAATAATAATAAATCGATACAGAACAGACTTTAAAAAACTAATAAAACTGACACAACATTGAACAGACAATAACACACAACAAAGTTACTAAAATGTATGAAATCAGAAAACACAAAAAACAAAAACTAATTCAAAATATTAATACAAATAATAATAGGATCTCAGTAAAGCTAAATAAATGTCTAATTTAAAGTCATTTATCACAAATATTGAAATAAAATTGAATTAATTTTTACCAGTAATATTCAAAACTTTGTAACGATTTGAAGCTTTATATTTTTGTTATCATTGATTTATCCTTTATCTGCATTTTTTTTCCCCTCCACATTTTCTTTCCCCCTTTAGGAGATCAATATACAACACTGTGTGAAATAAGCATTTAAGTAAATGTTGGGATCGGGGAACCAAGTGTTAAAATCATCCTCAGTTGTAAGTTGCTAGTATAACGTACATGCTAATATACTAAAATCATTTCTCACCTGGTCATGTAAATCCCACGGCACATAGTCAGACTCGATGCATCTTCTGTTAAAGATAGACCTGAAGTCTATCTTTACCAGCTGCCATTCTGAGCGGTGACTGACATGACCGAAGATCCTGCAAACAAAGGCACAACATCAGCCACTGTATGTCTGGCGAGCAGTGGCATATCGAGAGCACGGTGACTCTAATGATTAGAAAGATGTAGAGCGGACAGGAAGAGGAAATGCTTAGCAATGTTATCCAAGTCAAACCACATCACTGGAAACCTGCGTCAAACTGTCAACAAAAAGTCTGAAACTCACATTGAGAAAGTCTGACTCTCAAGAGCAGTGTGACACTTTTAGGGCCTGTCAGAAAGACAGCAGAAAGTATCTAGGAATATCCTACAAAGGAAAACTTCATGAAATACTTCTCAAAATAATTTCAGGTTGTGCTGGTTTCAGGGTGATGTAAAATCAGAACTGGCATGATGGTTTTGATAATTTGCCTTTTCAGATAGGTGAGTTATTACTGGAAGGTCTAAAAATAAATCAATTGCTTTATCGTTAATTGCTTTATTTTTATCACCAAGCACTGAGCATTTTGTTCTTACTTAGTTTTTTACAGTTACTATTTATACATATTAAAGTAAAACATGGGATTGTGGCAGACCTTACACTGTAACAAAGTTACAATTATGAGAAATAAAGTAGAATTTGAGAGGTTTAATGTGTATAAGTTTCAATTATGAAATACAAACTTTTTAAAATACATTTTTTATAATGAGGTATAAAAATGCTAAGTTATACAATAAAATGTTATTATAAAGTGTAAATTAGTATACATATACTTAATAATAATTTTTCATAAAACAGACATCTTAATCTTAGCAGCATTGTTGGGGAATGTTATACTTTTAAAAGTAATGCATTTACAATGTTGCGCTACTTCTTAAAAACAAACTAACCGCATTACTTGGATTACTTCATGGAAAGTAATGCATTAGGCATGTAGCCATGGTCAAGATGTTCTACTAAAGTTCAAACCGAAGTTTAGAAATGGAAAGAAAGGGGATTTAAGTGACTTTGAACGTCCCAGATGAGCTCTAGGCTTACAGAAGCTTCTGATCTACTGGGATTTTCACACACAGCTATCTCTAGGGTTCACAGAGAACAGTCAGGAAAAGAAAAAAATATCAAGTGTGCAGCAGTTGTGTGGGTGAAAGTGCCTTGTTGATGTCAGAGGAGATGGCCAGACTGCATGGTTTGAGCTGATAGAAAAGAAACTGTAACCGCACATGTTACAACTGAGGTATGCAGAAGAGTATGTCTGAATACACAACACATCAAGCCTTGAAGCTGATGGGCTACAGCAGCAGAAGACCCCACTCCTGTCAGCTAAGAACAGGAAACCATGGCTTTCAACAGAACAGAAGATTGTAAAAAGGTTGTCTGGTCTGATAAGTCTCAATTTCTGCTGCGACATTCAGATGAGGGTCAGAATTTGGCGTAAACAACAAGAAAGCATGAATTCATCCTGTTTTGCATTAACGTTCAGGCTGCTGCTGCTGGTGTGAGGATTATTTCCTTGGCACACTTTGGGCCCCTTAGTACAGACTGAGATTGTTAAATACCAGCATTGTTGCAGACCATGTCCATTGCTTTATGATCACTGTGTGTGATCTTTGATAATCTCAAACTGGTTTCTTGAACATGACAGTGAGTTCACTACATTCAAATGATCTCCAGATCTCACTCTGGTAGAGCACCTTTGAGATGTCACGGATTGGCATCCAGCAAATCTAAAGCAACCGTGGATGGCTATGATCTCTAAAGATTGTTTGCAACACCTTACTGCCTGCTATGCCACAAAGGATTAAAGCATTTTTTAAGTTAAAAGCAGGACCAATCTGGGACTAGGAAGGTTACTATGCAGGTCTACCAAAGTTGTTTTTTTCCAACTTTAAATAACTACGGAAGCCTATTTCTGTTATTCAGTTATTGCAACTTTTTATTTCACAATTCAGATTTTTTTAAGAGAGTTGTGTGATAAAAACTTGCATTTATTGGTTATAAAGTCAGAATTGTGAGATATAAACATGCAATTCAGCCTTTTTTTCCAGAAACACATGATATAAACTCACAACAGTCAGAACTGCAAGATACCGTACAAACTAGCAATTCTAAATTCAATAAAATAATACAAATAAAACATAAAAACAAAGTTATTACGGAGCTCATTAAGTGGCAAAATTGTGGGAAAATTCTGGGGTAGGAGGAAACAAATTTTTTTGAATCTCTTGCGAAGATATTTGTGTTTCCTTTGCGAAACTTTTGCGTTCTCTCGCAAAACATATGTACGTTCCCCCAATAATGTTTTACAGTCTTACATGTATCAAGAACACACATGCAAGTTTTACAAGAGAACGAAAATATTTTTGTGAAAAAACACAAGATTTTGTAAGAGAAAGCAAAAGGTTTTTTCCCTCCACCCTAAATTATTTTTATATTAAACATCAAGATGTATTACTATTAAATAATCATCATACTTACGTCATAATAAGAGTTTCCTCACCCGGTTCACCCAAGACCCCGTCCACGAACAGAGGCGATGAAGTGAAACTGTATTTGTTCCACACCCTCCCTTCATCAAAGCTCAACCTGCATAGAACCCAGCAGCACACAGCTGAAACTACCATATAGTGTAGCACACATAGCTGCCAAATAATTCAAACAAGACTTTACTGCACATTTCCGATATTTAATCTAGGTTACTAGACAAAAGTATTACACAGTCTACTGGGTTTAATGAGAATGTTCACACTCCCCGTGATTATGTGAGTCAGCTCAGTTCTTTTACGAACATACGCATGAAATATTAGTAATGATTTTGGTGTAGGTTTACCAAAGGTGCCTGATGGGAAGAGGGGTGTGTCTAATTGCCACTAAAGCTCCGCCTTGATCCAGATAGAGCACACTGTACTCTTCGTCAAATATCTGGAATAGACAAAGAATGCATAAATGAAACGCTGCTTCATTTATTTTGATATTCCCATTATATAAGGTATTAAAAGACTGTATAAAATAAAAAAACATGTTGAAAATATCTGGCTTCCTTTTATCACAGTTTAGTGAACATGGGATGAAACTTTAAGTAATTGTAGCACTTTGGCTTGAGAAGATGTTGCAATATTGAATATTTCAAATATAAAACAAGGCCATGTATGATTGTGATTCATTTTCCAAAGATTTTAAACAAAAATATGCAGTAATGAATTTATAGGTTTTTCCTGTGGCCTTAATTTCAGTTTATATAATTTCAGACATTATTTTAGAGGGTAAACATTATTTATTAAATTAATAAATCCATTGATATTTTATCGTTGATATTAGTTTGTCTCATTTTAAAGTAGGTAAATAAAAGTCTTTGTTACATATACATAATATATTCATAATACATAACAAAAAAAATCTAAATTATAAATCAAATGCGCACACACAGTACACACGCAAATTATGTAAACTCAATAATTTATTTTGGATGTGATTAATCATGATTAATCAATTTGACAGCCCTATTTTAAAGCATTGCATCATGTTTAATAAAATAATATAAGCTTGGGAACTGATAATATAAAACTTTAAGTAATGCAAAAGCTAATTTTAATCTTGTTTCATCCTGTTTGATTCCATCCTGTTAATCTTCTTTGTTGTTCTGTAATCAATTTACCATTAAGTCTGTTGTCCTTATTAATTAAATATTTCCATAAATTAGACTAGACTCTCAGGGGGAAAAAACAAAAACAAAAGCAGGGACAAACTGTGACATTACTTTTCAAAAGGGTACTAAATTGGTACATAGGTACTTATATGTACCTTTAAGGTACTAGTTTTGCACTCTTAGAGATAAATATGGTGCAAGGGTATCTTTTATAAAAGACAGCTTTGTACGTTCTTTTTTTATTAAAGTACACACAAGCATATCATTTTATAAAAATAACAAGCTCAAGAAAAAAACAGCCTAAAAGCAATGGCCCCTCCAGTCACTGCTAGTAGTTGCAAACATGTATGAATCAAGTAATTGCCTTACAGAGGAAAATCCAGCCAGATGCTAGGATGACCTACTGCAAAGTTGAACCGAAAATTGAGGCACTCGTTAGCAGTTTCCATTTGTTTGCCCCAGAGCTCTGGTAACTGCACTGTATGTGTTGTGAATTCTAGCTGATATGAATTCCTGTTGAGTTTAGGCCTAGGGGCTTCAAGCGTTTAGCATACGCAAGTCTGTTAAAGTGGAGGAAAAACACCATCTGATTGGCTAAAGTACTTCATGGGTTGATTATTACGCGGCTAGTGTTTATGTTAGCGGGATACTCTGCAGGGGTCTGTTTTGTTTTCCTTTGGCTGTGAACACGCTGGAAAAGTTGGATCAACACTACACTAGAGTCGTTATAACTGAGAAATGCATTTGACCCTAGATGCTCTGATCTACATAAATCTATAATAAATAATTACTGCGCATTTGCAAAAAAACCTTCACATCATGTACTTCTGCTCTTTTGTGTCTCAAGGCATTGTTACATCGTGTTATTTTCATCCATAATGTCAGATTGGATGAGTTATGACAATTTTTCATATCCTTACTCTTCTTGGGAGGGCTTTCAATTTGATTATATGAAAGCTGGCAACCACAGGTCTGCTGTCCTTGAAATGATGCTATTTCTCAAATCCCAGTGATTGTAATTCTAACTGACAAGATATATGACATCAAACCCGTGCCCTACCCAGCATGCTTTAACTTTTTGCCACATCAATTTTCTCTTAATTATTTGAGCTCTCCCTTTTTAATTAGACAGCTGGCCCCATAAATTTAAATCGCATCATCAAACATGCACCCACGGGCATCATATATGTCATTGAATTTAGTTTTCTCTGAAGGTGTCATTTGATTATCGGCTCTGAAATGCGGCGCATGGATTTATCCGCTCAAAGATACACATCAGTGCTAAAATTACTGCCCACCCCCATCTGGCTGAACACCCCACGGTCAGAGTCACCTGCCGCCACGTGTTTCCAGCGTCGGATGTGATGAACATGCTAACGTTGCTGTTCGTTAACTCTGCACCGATTGAACCTATGGAGAGAGGAGAAGAACAATTACAGACATGCATACCGAAGCAGATAGAAAGTTGATAACTAAAGCTATGAATATGAAGATTGAGTGGATTGTGCCTTTTTGCATACAGTATGTACTTCATTCTGAAAGCTGGCAAGTGTTTTATGGATTTTGTCACGATTTGTATTTCGGTTGATAATTCACCCACAATGACTACATTCCATGATTAGTTTGTGATTACTAATGCTGCCTAGAGTAGTTTGAAGGTTGAACTTTAAAATATAAGGGCAGCACATTATTTGAGCAACAGAAGAGAATAAGGCAGCTGCACAATATCATATACTCTTTCACTTTTTCCCATAATGCTTTAGTGTGTGCAATATTCTGTGACAGAATAATTCTTATGTCTTGGTTTTGTTCCATTATGTACTGGATGATAAAATAATAAAGTACCAATGAGAAAAATCCAAATGCTGCAATGAAAAGATAAATCCTTCATTAAATGAATATATAAATGGATGTATGCATAGATGAATGGACAGTAAGATAGAAATACAAATCAATGGGTGGATAGAAAGATAGATGGATGGGTGGATGGATGAATGGATGGACGGTATGCTAGAAAGACAGAACAACAGATGCATGGACAGAAATATAAATGGGTGGACTGAAAGATCTATGTATGGATGGACAGACAGAAAGACAGATCAACACATAGATGAACAGAAAGATAAACGTATGGATGGATGAATAAATAGGTGGAGAAAAAGATAAGATAGAAATTTTAATCAACGGATGGACAGAATGATAAATAAATGGATAGGCAGCAAGATATAAAGACAGATCAATGAATTAATGGACAAAAGAATCAGAAGACAAATCAATAGATGGATGGACAGAAAGATAGATGGACAAATCAATAGATGTATGGACAGAAAGATAGATGGATGGACGGACGGACAGACGGA
>JAUYWG010000001.1:1401582-1411852 GCA_034779775.1 Enteromius afrohamiltoni
GCGCAATCAAGTGCACGCCAATATTCATTGGCCTTTTGTATAAAGCTCAAAGGCATTTGGTCTCTCTGGCGAGTTCCTATATGTTCCTTCAGGGAACGTGGGTTACATTCGTAACCTAGACGTTATATTTATTTACAAATGATCCAAAACTGGCATCATAAATTCTGTATTATTAAACATTAATTTGTATTCATGCTACAAATATTATTTATTCAAGCACAGTAAGAGTTTTGTTTTTGTTTTCATCTTTGGTCAGCATCAATTCTACAGACAGCAGCAGGATTATTAGGCTGCTGTCACTCTAAGACCTAATGCACGGATCTAATATTTTGATACAGATTTTCACCTAAATGTTTACATAAATTTAAGACATAACCAACTGTGTTTACTACCTAAAAAAATTGCATTTGTAAATGTGATTTTACCATTTTAGTGCACTCACTTGTGATGATACACCTAATATACATTCCTTGTATATTTCCTAAATATATTTCCTAAAACTTCTCCAAACTCTTTTTAGTAGAGTACATGTGATGCTGCATTAAAATCAATCCTAAACAAGATATCTTAGAAGGCGTCACACATTGGGAACAAAATTTGCATTATAAGTGTGCCTAAGAAGACTTAAAATGCTACTTACGTAAAGAGCTAACTAGGTTTTGGAACAGAGCTAATTCAATTATGAATGACTTTCCAATAAAAGACAGAACAAAATAAAATCTTAAAATGATCATTTCAAAATTAGTATAATTACACTGGAAAATTGGCAATTTAGAAAATGGGGCATAAAAATGACTCACGTATATGTTTATCAGTATGGCAGTAAACATCCTATTTATGTGCACAGTTCTTTGGGAGAAATTATTTTATATAAGTGGCAAACATAAACATGTCACACTAGTAATTACAGCACTTTGGAATGAAATGTGGCGTTTGTTAAAGCGTTGAGCAAAAGTTTTCCCTAGGTGTGAAACTTCACTTCCCTTGCACAAAGCAGCATATTTTTGCCAGGTTTTGCGAGACATTTCTAAAACAGTGGGGGGGTTCAATGCAGCACTTGTATTTGCATCAGTTGGGAACTGTGATATCACAAACTCTTATCCAATATAACATCCTGACTGTGGGTGGATGGAGCTTGGTCATATTTAGACACAGACTAATGGGAAACCAACGGAACAAATCAAACTGGATCAAATCAGGCAGAAACGAAGAGTAGAGCTCTGCTGAAAACAACTTCTTAAAGAGGCCTAAACTGGTCTTAGCTGGTTCAAACTGATCTCCCAGCCTGGCCAAATTGCCGCTTAGTTGTTTTTTTTTAACACCAGCATCTTGTTTTAAGCTTTTTTTAGTAGGGAGGCACAAGTGTTGAAGGTTACGGAACTTTTCAGTTTAGCTTGTTTTCTCTGTTTACTGTCATCATAAAAAAAAAAACCTCAACAAATTCAGGAACCTTGCCAATGACACCATGGCAGCAAAACTGTCAACACTAATGAATTATGCATTTATTTGTGGCATAGATTTGGATAGGGTTTAATTTCACTAGTGATTGTTTTCTCTTTATGCTGTTTGCTTTTGCAGCTTTCAGTGGTGGCTAGCCATGCACACTGTGCAAACAGGCAACTATTAGCCTTTAATTGGCTGATAATTCCTTTTGATTGTGTTCATTTATTTGTAATTCATTGTCAGTGGCCCTCCTTCAAGGATGAAATCAATGTTGATTTGTTCAAATTGAAGTCAATGCTGCTTAACACCATCACTTGAGGCTTGAAACTGAAACTGGCTTGACACATGTCGCTGTGAAAAGTTTTGTTGTTTGAATTTATACTTGTTTTTACATGGCTAGAAGAAAAACTTCTTTTTGAATATACATTTGGGGCACAAAACAAGTTTTTATTTCATTTAAATCCACATTAAGAAGTATAAAAATATCTAATAAATTCTGGAATGGATCTAATCCAAAATTAACGGGGGGAAGGAATTAAAATGATTCATCTGCTGCACCAGGAAAATAAATAAATATAAAACAAATCTTGAGTAGTCAAATTATTATTTTTTTATATGATTAAATCTGATGCTTAAACAATCTTTTCAGTAGAATAAAACATTTTCATAATTTATTAGCCCTAAACCATGAGCTCAAAACCATATAATTAATGATAATTCCCTGCGACTGGGGATCCATAAATTGTCTTAATTGCCAACTTTAAGCTCACTGAAATTGTCTCTTTAAGACGTATTTCCTCTTGCATTGATAATTGCCTTCTAAAGACATATTTCAAGCCTAAATACAGATTAGCATCCATTTGCACGCATACTTTCATTACTGTTATGTCTTGCTTTGCCGTTTGTGCCTAGAATCTTCTCTATCAGCAATTTAAATACTATAAATTTGTTTTTCCTTTGGCTTTGGTTATATTTGGAAATAAAACAGCTTGATAATTAGAGAACCACATGAACGGTGCCTTGCTGTAAGCTTCGTGCCATAATTAGATGCTGTTTGCCATATTTTCAGGAATGATTTAGCGCAAATGGTTCTGCACCTTCTGGTCATGGCCATAGGCAAGGATCCAGTCCTCCTGCTCAGGATGAAACAGCAAGCTGAGGATGTAGAAGTTGAGGCGATATTTTTGATAGGTGGCTCCTTCATCTGAGCTGATGAGCAAACTGCTCTCCACCTCTGGATCTGTCAACAGCATTATCTGAAAGACAGAAAACAGCTTCTTTAGTCTCTGCAGAGTGTCTTTGCTGTCTCTCGGGGACCAAATGCTTCAGCTAGTGGACTTCAGGAAGTTCATCTGGGGTCTTCTGTCCACAAACAGAGACTGTAAAATGTTGAGAGACTGCAATAACAAGACATTTTTCATATATTTATAATATAAAATTTTTCATATATATCTTTAAAGATGTTTCTTCATCAAGGCTGCATTTATTTGATCAAAAATACAGGGAATACAGGAAAAGGTAATTGTGAAAAATGTTACCATTTAAAATAATCGGTTTCTATTTTAATATACTTTAAAATATAATTTATTTTTGTGATGCAAATCTGAATTTACATCAGTCATTCCTCTAGAATAAAGTGTCATGATCCTTCAGAAATCATTCTCATATGCTGATTTATTATTAGAATTATCCATGTTGGCAAAGTTGTAATGGCAAATGTTTTTGGGGAATTACAATATTTGATGTTTTAGGGTTCTTTGATGAATAAAAAGTTTTAAAGAATGGCATTTATTACATATCTAACAGTATAAATCATTGCCATCACTTCTTATAAATTTAACACATCCTGAATGAAAATGTAATTTCTTTCAATTAAAAAAAAAAAAAAAAATAATAATAATAATGATAATAATTACTGACCCCAAACTTTTGAATGGTAGTGTATATTGTTTCTATTTAAAATAAATGTCCTTCTTTTTAAACATTTTATTCGTTCAGTATCATCAGATCAAGGACCATGTGACACTGAAGATTAAAGTAATGATGCTGAAATTCAGATTTGCATCACAGGAATAAATTAGATTTTAATGTATATTAAAATAGAAGATTGTTATTTCACATCGCAATAATATTTTATAATATTAAATTTTTCCTGTATTTTTGATCAAATAAATTTAGCCTTCATGAACATAAGAAACATCTTAAAAAAACGTAAAAAAATATATAATATAAAAGCTTTTTACTAATAGTGTTTATATGGTAAAATTATTAAGAATTATAGGATGTTTTCTAAAGGATTTTTGGACACTCAAGACTACGAAAAAGTGGATACAGAAAACCATTTTGCTCAGGTTTATGAAACAATATGATTAGTTAATAAATAGATACATTAATGAACATATAAGCACTGTTCGATTCTAGCAATAGTTCAGTATATTAAACATTTATTTTAAATAGCAATTATTACTATATTTATAAAGGTACCCTCAAATTGACCTTTTATATAAAACAAATATGTTATGTAAACACTCACACATATGAAGCGTGTTTATGGTTAATATACATATACAGAGTTTAACTTATATTGAACCTGGAATGCTTCCTTAAAAACAAATACAAGTCAATAAAACAATTAAAGTAACTCAAAAAATGAAAACATCAACACTGCATCTCAATTTGTGTTTCACACACACAAGACAGGAAGCTCATAAATTTGATGAACTCACAAACCGTGTTCCTAATTTGCAAGTCTTAATGAACACTTTCAAACTTGTGGCAGCACGACTTGCGTTGAATGTGATATCTTCATTTCCAATACCTGATGTGCTTGGTCTGATCTCATCATAATCGCAGTGGATCACAAACATAAATCTCTTTAACGCTGTCAATCTTGTAAAACACTCCAGTGAGTAATTCATTACGGCATGAGCGTGCGCACTTAACTCACCCTAAAGCGCAGCCAGACCGTTAAATCTATAATTTCCCTAGAGTTTTTTTTTGTCTTTTTCTGTTTTAGTGTGCCACTAGTCTTGTGTTTGTGCCAATTTCAAAATAAATAAATAAATATAATCAGCCTCAAATATAATTGAATCAGTGAGGCTGAACCGTTTGGAAACCTTATCATTGACAGAAAGCTGGAGGTGTCGGGTCTTAGGATTGTGTGTCTGAGCTCCCCGGTTTACACCCTCACTGAACGCTTGAACTGCTTAAGGCTCGATTTTTTTTTTTTTTTCTGTTCCTTTGAGTTTGTAAAGCTTTAAACAGACTTGATCTTGACTCTTCTCATAGCAACTTTATGGACACAAGTTTCGATTACATTATCAGATCAATAGCCCTCTTGCTGCTGTAATACGGGTCAATGCAACTTGTTCAAGGACCTGCCCTGTTTCTTTCCGGGCACATAAAACCGTTAGTGTCCACTTCGGAATCACTTTCCATTTCAATTGCGCTCTTGACACAGCTCTCCAGGGCAATAGTATTATTAAGTAGAGCAGGGCACCAGAGCTCGTCAGCCTATTCGTCAAACGGGACATGCTAATGCTAACCATAGTGGCTGAAACCCAGAAGTCAAGCTCATCAATCATTAATGCCAACTCAACCAACATGACCCAAATGCCAACCAATCAGCAGTGCTTGGGCGGGTCTATTGATGGATACCTTGTTTTCTTTCATCTGATTGGTGCTATTTTTAAAATATGTTGCATTGTTAAAACGTATTGGTCTCAAATTTTGAAAATCTCAAAAGTGAGGTCTAGGGGGTGATGTAACTACCATGTAAGTTTCAAAACACTCAATCTACAGTAAACTGCACACAGTCTGCATAAAGTAGCTGTGATTTTTCATGAGCCATTGAGACCTCCGTAAAAATGTGATGTCAAACCTACTCAGTCACAGACTTCAGTCATCAACCGAGCACGGCCCACCATCCCACCAGCCAACTCCCCAGACAACATTGCGTCTATGACATTTCTGAGCAAAAACAAGACGAAAACATGTTGAAATGGTTAACTTTAATGGATGAAACCAGATCGGCTGACCTGAGCGCTCAGTCCAAGGATGTACAATCTGACAGGATTGTTACTATGAGGTGGATCAAATGTGTATCGTAAAGACTAACTCACAGTGTCTATCAGTTTCAGCAGGCAACACATTTTTACAGCTATGTTATTATTCCAGCTCATTACAAATGATTATGCATAAATGGTCAGTTTGTTGTTTTACCCACATGAATACAGACAATTCATAAACTTTAAACGCACACATAACAACAAAAGACAATACTTTAGTGAACATTTTAAGTGTGCCTAAAAAAAAACATTGAGTATCTGTCGTTTCTGTCTAGTTAGCTTGTTTTATCATTTAACCACAGTTATAGTCTTTTTTTTTCTGGCAGTGGCATCAGGTATGCACTCATATTTCTAATTTAAGGCTGTATTACATTGATTCTGGCCCCCAGCATCACAACATAATGATATTTTAAGCTCCTTCTGTGCTGGTTTGAATGGGCCGCCTCCAGTATTTCATTTGTTTTTGCATCCACCTAGCACTGTGACGGGTCTTGGTGCCTTTCATTGTCCTGGTCATGCGTCACTGAGAAGACAACAGGCCAATCAGAAGAGAGGCTCATGAATATTAATTAGACCAAAGTAGGCCAAAGTTGACCTGTTTTTGGCAGAGCTCCTGACAGAGAAGCTGTAAAAACATATTAAGATGGTTTTTGGTATTTTTCACAAATGTATAATCTTAAGGACATCAACACCTAAAATAAAGCCCCAGAAATGTGTACAATATGGGACCTTTAAATGAAACAGATTATTAGAGTATGTGAAATTTCAGGTTTAGGAGTCACTTATTTTTCTAGTAACCATTTATTTATACTACCACAACTGCTAGTATCCCCTACATCATTTTTTTCCAGTGTTGTTGGATGTTGCAGATAAATTGGAGAGTAATTGAATTGGCAGCAAGCTTTTATCATACCTTTTATTTTAAAGCTTTTATTTTAAAAGTGTGATGGATTGATCGTGTATATTAATGCAAAACCACCTTAAATAAACACTGTGATCGTATCCAATGCCAATCCAACCAAATCAATCAACCAACCAACCATTTGTTTAGTCAGTTCTCACATAAAGCTATTCCTATTAAGTTTGTTAATTATGGCCAAACTCTTAAAAGTGTAAATTCAATAGTAAGTGCAAAACCAAGCATTCAACCCACATTAGTCCAAAATATATGGTGCCACATTGTCTTTGTAAAAAGTAAATGCTACCCAATCATTCAAAAGTTATTGAATCTATGCAGCTTTATAGGATAACATTCACCAAAAATAAGAAATGCAACTATAAATATACATGTTGAATACTTCTTGTACTTTCTTAACACGGTGAGAGATATGTGTGACAAAAGACATGAAATCAGAGACACTTCCCTCAAAAATTGTTCACGTGAGACCCATCTGAAACAGATTTTAATACCAGATGTCAAAAATACAGTGACATTAGCATTTCTGTGTGAACTGTTCCTTTAAGTTAGACATGTTCAGATTGTATTCAGATCATGCTAGAATTCACCAGACGGAACTTAAGCGCATATATCAGTCCTACAAGCTGTCACATGCTTTGAAGCTGTTATGGATTAATGCCTCTATATCTGCATTCCTATACCTGACGCAGACAGATGAAAATACAATATGCAGATGCGCGTGCCTCACTGACTGTCGTTTGACCTTCAGTTGTAAAGAAATAGATGGAAGGAACAGGAAAATACAGAGAGACGCAGGTAGCAAAGAAAAGAAAGAATCTGAGCCTGAGACACAGCGGATGCTCCAAAGACATGTAGTAAAAAATACAGATTATGCTATTTCGCACACCTACTTTGCAAAGCTTTGATCGGCACTAGTGAAATGCAGATAATTCAAGAACAAGTAATTCTACTTTTAGATAAAAATAAGGCTGGTCTGTGCTGGCCTTGCCGACTTTCCTTTTATAATGTGAGTCACACATTACCAAGGGCAATTAATTTTATCTTCTCTCCTCCGTCTACATACTCATGCAGCCTTGCAAAATCCACCTCCGTATCTTTTCTCTGATTCTGTATGTTAAGTCCCTATCAGTGACTTGAAGCATAAGAGCAGAGGTTTCTGGGAAGACAAAGGTTAATGAAGCAGCAGATGAGGTGGCTGGAGAGATGCTTAGAGAGTGCTGTGGAGAATCTTTGAGTCCCGCTGTGCAGTGCTACGTCGCCTCTGATAGAATATTAATGAAATTAGGAACATGTTTCGGCTCCATCTTAAACTAATTGGATTGTCTCACTCCCGTAAATCCTGACTATAACGAGGTCGGTCACGAATGCCTTTTTTTTGTAACTGCTAACCTGAATTGGATAAATGGTCTACTGAGCCAAATCAGATTCCTTTTTTAGGTATATGTTGCCTACGTACAGAAGAGGAGAAAACAAACAAAACTAAACATGTGACGCAAAGGCTCAGCATGGAGCTTAGTGCCCCTGTTATGGATCATTTGACGTTAACATGACGTTGTTCACCCACTTGTTGCTCTTTTTGCGTTGGTCTGAATGAAAATGCAGATTTATTCTTCACCACTAGGTGCTGAATTTGGAGCTTTAAAATAGCTGTTACTCCGGTAACGCTGTATACAAAGAAGCACTGCACTCACAAGACAATGAAAGTCCTTTTTTGACCTTGCATGGTAAAAAAAAAACATAAATATTTAATTTATTTATAAATACTGTAATAATATGACTACAAAAAAAGTTATATTAAAAAAAAATAATAAATATGTTTTATTTTACGTCTCTTCTCAAAATTTCTGCAAGTGCAAACTGGATGCATTCTGAATATTGAAAGATTCTCAGTGAACAACTACTTAAATCTAAATCCATTCATATTCACTACTTTTACAGGACTTTTATGTTTTTGTTTTTATTCCTTTTCAATTTGAATCACTATCTTCATGTCTTTCATTTTTCCTTTATTTATTTATTTTATTATTATACAAATGAATAACGTAATAATAATAATAATAATAATAATAATAATAATAATAATAATAATGAAATGAGAGTGACAAATATTTCTCTTTTAAAAGTGACAAAACATTTAAAAGACACTGATTTGTTAAAGAAGCAACTAATATAAAATATCCAGAAATAATAAAATAAAGTATGGAGATAAACTTTCTAAAAACTTAAACCATATTTTTAAAACTTAAAAAAAATTAAACCATATTTTTGTTTTTTTGAAAGACTGACCCGGTAAATCCAACAATGCACAGTTTTTTCTTTCTCCTTCTAAATTCTTATTTAAAAAAGAATTAGAAGAAGGGTGCCGCATAAACACAGCACCAGAGAGAGTTAATGCTATTATGAACTTATTGACCAGTAGACGACAGTTAATCTATGCTTATTGAATTTGTGATCAGATGAAAATTAAGTCTTGTTAAAAAATGTGTACATAAGCTTGCACAGTCGCATATACAGTCCCTATTTATGCACACACACACAAACAAACTGCTGCAGCACACATGCTCTTTCCTCCTCTGATGACTAAACATCATTAAAAAAACTGTAAACCATGCTGTTTTGCCTTACAGTGCTTACGCTTATGTTTTCAGCACACACAAATCTCTGCAACAGTCTTTGTAGGTGTGTACAGGTGGGCCCATTTCCCCCCGCATCCAGCACAGGAATGACGCTAAGTTGCTTTTCTTCCCTTGCTGATGCCACAGATCTGAGGACCGAATCTGCTCTCTGAACTCAGAGCTGTGTTGTTGGGTTTTTCTGCTCGCATTAGAGATGCAGGTGGTGAACCCGTCCATATTGCCTTATTAACCAAGGCTATTGTTTGCTCACAGGAGAACTGACCAATTAGGGTGAAATGCTGTGTCGGGTCCCAGGTGAGTGCTCAAGGTGTTCACAAAACATCCAAGGTGCTGTTATTTAAGGTTGCCTTGGGAGACGGGTATTGTGTGTGTGTGTGTGTGTGTGAAAAAACTGCTTTTGAATCAATCTCAATATATTTTCAATCCCTTTTTCTGAAATTTTTGCATCATTTACTCACATATAATTTCCAGACCTGTATTACAGAATACAAAGGAAGATATATATATAAACTGAAAACAAAGAGGTGACTTCACTACAGGCACACACACATAGTATATTTGTATATTGTAATAATGAAATATAAATCAGCATTTATAGCTCAGGCGGCTGGCTTACGAAACATAACAATTGAATAAAATAAAATAAAAACATTGCTTTTCATAATTTATAAATTACAAATTAGTTACTTGAAAAAGTCTGTATACATACAGACTTTTTCAAGTAACTAATGTAGCATTTAAACCAATAAGATGCAAACTATTTGTTACATTAAACAAATAATCTTTAATACTGCTTTCCAAGCCCAAGGGGCAACTCATATTGCTACAAGGAGGCTCTGTGGAGACATCCCCTGAACGACAGTTAACACCAAAAGAAAGCAAAACAGACTTCGGATTCCATGGCGACCAACTGTTAAGACTGGTTTATTGCTTGAAGGAATGTGAACAAAGTAACTGTCACTAGTTCACCCTTTTGCAAGGACAATGGACCTTTCCCTAAATTAATTGTAAGGCATATAATGTATTAATAAATAAATTTATTAATCAACTTTGGGGAATAACCTTACGTTTAATTTCTTGTTTAATTAGCTCTTTGGTTAATCTATGTAAATTAATCTCCAGATATATTTATCCTGAATTTTGAAATATGAAATACACTATTGACCAATACGTCCAGCGTTTAGCACAATAAGCATATTTTAAAC
>JAUYWG010000001.1:1425974-1437307 GCA_034779775.1 Enteromius afrohamiltoni
TTACCGACCCTTGCCTGTACGACTACTTCTTAATAAAGTTGCTAATGGATCCGCAAGACTCTGGCGCCTCGTTACAGTGTTGGATGAAGAAAAATAAATGTATTAATTATTTACCAATTAATTTTACTTCATGCAAAGGGAAAAAAATCTACAGCATATCATAAAAGAAGATTATTTACTTAGTTTAATAGACTGACACCTTCATTCAGTTTCAACCTTTATCCACATAAAGCAATTAGCTTTATTATAGCTTATCAGATATTGTCAATATAGAATTTAGTACTTTTAACATCAGCAAATGTATAGATTTAGTTAAAAAGCTATGTCTGTAAGTAGACACCCTGCCAGCCCATCATCCTCATGCTCATTGGTATTCACACAAAATGTCAGCTTTTAATTAAACTTAAAGTATGGCGCAAGTTAAAGAAAAGAGACCATCAGTCAAAGCTGAGGAAAGGCACACAGAGAGTTTTATCTCAGGAATCTGTCATCGCTCAATGTGAAGTTTTAACGGTAATGAGACTTTGCTAACTGACTATTCATTTTCAACTTTCAACATTCTGAATTCTGGATAATAAAAACTCAGCAGTTTCTAGATGAAATAATACCAACTAAAAACTACAGCCCAAAAGTTACACTGACTTTTTTTTTTCTCTCTCGATTTTACAATTTTTTATTTCAACAGATCAATAAGCCACTGCATCGGTGCAACAAAATGAGAAATAAATCCAAGAGACAGACTCGGTCAACACAAATAACAGGAGCATTAAACAAAGACAGCTGGTCAGGATTGTATTAATCCTACAAATAAGACTTCACAAATGACCGCTGAAACAAAGGGAGCATTTAACGGTTGACTAATGAGCTCAAAATGCAACACAGGTGTGTGGTTACTATGGTAACAAGCTTCAGATAAACAGGGAATTCCAGAGAGGATGCCCTCTGTTGACTGTTAGGGGAACAACAGACACTTCCCTGACATCTACATAAACAAACACAGCCATTTCGCAGGATACAGCTTTGTTGCTCTGCTGCTATATGTAGCATTTGTTGGTTACAAACTAAATATATGTCATTTTCTAGACTCGGGAAAGGTCCACTGAGATGAAATTAAGGTTCTCAGCATTGTAAACAGAGCAGAAACGGTCATTTAGCTCTTTCATCTGTGCGACTTACAACATACCCAAGGCTTTTTTCAGTTCAATGCTTCAAGGTAAAGCATTATGACAAGAAAACACTTAAGTCCTGCCGATTTGCTACACACTGCAAGTTGAAAAAATGACTTGTTAAACATGGGATGCTCTTAGCTCAAAAACTTTCAATAACACTGACAATGAATATAATAATAACAATAATAACAATAAACAATAACAATAAAAAAGATAAATAAATCCTTAATAAATCCTATAAGTCCTTCAGTCCTTTCAAGTTCAAGAATTGGTCATATTTAATACCTGCAATTAATTAAAAACTTAGCTAAACTTTGGAAAAAGACTGAACATCATTTACTGTACTGATTATCATTAATCATAATAATTTTAGTGCATTTGGTCTGTGACAACTGCAACTTGAAATCTTGGCAACTTTTGTACCAACACAAATAACTATAATAAATATGCATAATATAAATAATATATTAATTTTTATAGGTGTTTTTTTTTTTTTTTTTAATATTGCACTGCACTTTATTGTATCGTGTTTTAGAGTTAAACGAAATGTCCTTAAAATTAAAATGAAGAAAATTAGCAGTATAAAATTAGACCTTAGTGTCCTCTGGTGTGACAGACAAGAAAAAAAAAAAAAAAGAAATAAAAGACAGAAATAACATGAGAAAATGTATCTTCCTTCTTAGAATTACAGATAGCATATGAGGGGATTATCTTCAATGGTTTTTCTTTCATTTTCATTTCTACATTTAAATGTAGAAATAAGATTATCAGACGTTTCACAACAAAACTTATTTTTATTTCTGCTTTAAAAGTACAAGTCTAATTCAATGTTAGACTTGTTCTTGTGATTTTAATTTTGATTGTTTGTAATTTACAATAAATTGTTTGCATTGCAATTAAATGAACTACAGGCGCTTCACCAACAGTGGTAACACTGTAGCTGATGTTTCATGCTATAGATCATAACAAAGTGGAGAATGTTGACACAGTCAGCCACTCTGACTGGGGTTAAGTGTCTAGCTTAAGGGCCTAACAGAAGTTAGTCTTCTGCTTGCTCGTACTGTGGTTTAGCCACACCACAAAAACAACAATCAGAAATTAAGATCAGACTATGACCTTTAAACCACCTCAAGGAACTATGAATAGCAACATGTTTAAACTAGAAAGAAAAGTTACAAGTGCATGAAGTAGTTTTGTGACCTTTCTGAGGTTTGAAATAAAGCAAAGCAGTTTCCGTAAGTGTTTAAGACATTTTGTTTTTTGTTAGTATAATATGACAACCTTCATAATCCCAGAAACAGCCAGTCGCCTTATTACAGATCCGAAAGAGCCCATTGAAAGCTGTTATTGAAACGAAAAGCACTTTTCATTGAGTTGTTTTAGACTAGCGGTATCTGCGCTCATACATACACACAGTGCGATAAGAAAAGATATCCAACAACCGGCTGTTTACATTTCCTGTTATATGAAATGTTGAATATTGACAGCATTTGAAAATAGGCTGCGGTGAAGATGTGGTGAGTTGTATAAAATATTCATACGTTCATCTGTGTGCTAATGTGAAACTTGTGTTCGTTGAGACCTGACATTTTTTAAACATGTTTTTTTCGGGGTAGAACTGCCATTTCAAATCTATTTTGGAAGAGCAACGTCTTGCCAACTCACACACAAATGACATGAAGACACGTACATCAGAGAATCAAAATATCTACTACCACTTTAAAAGTGTGCAATGAAACATCCAACTGCAAAAATAAAAATGATGTTTGGATGTTCAAATTTTACAAACCTCATTTAACTTGTGGTTTGATAAGGGCAGAGGGCTGCAGTGCTATTCTTGCATCTTTAGAAACACTTGGTACATCATCTTTTTATAACAGGCTTCTACATTGCATTTTTTCTAGCCTAAAGCTGTATTACAGCGCAACAGCGTTTTCTTTCCCCTATTGAAGTTTGACCTTGAACCGTTTAGAGTTCTCATTGCTCAGAGGTCCTTAATTAATACATTAAAAGCATGCCCCTTCAAAAATCCTGCTTTAAATGGGATTTGTTCTACTATTTAGTCATTTCTTATATTGATCGATGTTTCTTGCATTAAACAGTTTTTAGTTGAATGCATTATTTCACAAGCTTTAATTGAAAGTGGAAAATAACAATGCTGTCATTCATTAAAGTGAATCAAGTTGCTAAATGCTGAACAGATGTTGATGTGTAAATGTATAGTACTCACCTAAGCCTGGTCATGCACATGACATTGTATTGAGGTGAACAGTGTTGGAATTTACACATAACAAGCAAAGCAAATTACCTAATTGGATTTAATTTTCAAGTTAATAGTAAAGTAGCTTAAACATTTACAAGAGAATATCTTATAAATATTTTTTTTTAAATAAGTAACGCAAGTTACTTTATTTTCAAGTTTATTAACTGACACTTAAGGTCTTTAGAAACCGAGTCCGAACATTTTGCATGCATCATGCTATTAAAATGCTTGCTACAGATGACACAGAAAATCAAACCTGATCTCATTTTTTTCATTTTTTTTCTATAACAGACAAAAGTTTTTAACACTTTATAATAAAGTCCCGTTGTAAGTCATTTATAAGTGATTAGTTAATGATGACATGTTCATCTACAAAACATTCACAAATGATTAATAAGTGATTGTTATGTTTAGTTAATTAATTTACAAGTCAATTACAAGTTGTGGTGTGTTGGTTAAAGATGGTAATCACATGGAGTATTTAAGCACTGTGGACCTCATGTGAACTTCAGTTGAGGGTAAAACTAGTTCACATTATCAGTAGATCCACAACCATCCACACAGAACACAAGTCTGTCCTAATCAGACAAAGGTTACACATTTTATTAAATTTTAAAAAAATGTTTTTTGTGCTTTTCAACATATCGCAACTTGTACTTGACTTGTAAATTAATTAACTAAACATAATAATCACTTATTAATAATTTGTGAATGTTTTGTAGAAAAACATTTCATCATTAACAAATCACTTATTAATGACTGACAACGGGACTTTATTATAAAATGTTACCCAAAAGTGTGTAAATGTGATTGACACAGTGTGAGGTTGTATTTAGTTTTGGATGTTTGAAAATTTTGAAACAGCAATGACCTTTATTCTACAGTCATGAAATCAAAATTAATTTTTGTCGTAAAAGGGCCTTTACAGATGCCAAAAATAAAACTGTTTTTGTTTTGTTCTTGTAAAAATAAGTAAACACACCCAGCTCAGGTGACAAAAAGTGAAAAAGCAATAATAATAAAAAAATCAATTACCTAATTTTTTTGGAGTAATGCAATATTGTACTGCATTACTTTTAAACGTAAAAACTATGAAGGTTTTGTTTGGTTTTGCTTAGGTCATAATGAATACTTGATTGGGATTATGCCAAGTGTTGCTATGACAATATTATAATATTTTTCCACATATAGGATATGTGTACTGGGTCCCTTCCAACCTGGTTTCATAACAATATGTACCAGTTTGTAATTTTGTGCAACAACGTTCTTATATACTTACTGCACATTTCGCCGCAGTTTCAAAGAGAAATGAGTGGCACTAAAAAAACAGGTTTAATATGTGAACCATCACACATTTTTATTACATTGACATATACTGTAGGTAATTATTGCTGTGCTTTTATTACCAATCGCGATGGTTTAGAATTCAATATATACGTATGTGGACTGATGCTAAAATTTTTGCATCATGTTGGAAATACACCAAACCTAAACCTACCTGATGTTAAACCTACCTGTGTTAATAAATGCAAAACAAGTAGCAAAAGGCATTTGTTGATGCAACTCCCTCTTCTAGTAAACATGTACATACAAACTCATAATGCAACAAAATGCAAAGAACAGTGATACATTTCAAGTGGAGAAGTGTATTTATTGCTAAAGGGCAGTTTACAATGCTCAACAGAAAGATTAGATTCTCAGAGAACTCGCTGTAATGTACATGATTATGATTTTACAACGGGGCATCGCTGAATAGCTTTTCACATAACACCTAAAATGCCCTTAAACAACTAAAAATGATTTACACAGCTTAACAGCATGAGAATAATAATGCATGAGAATTACTGCAGAGTCTTTATAAAAATAATCTTTACATTTCTGCTTTGGATAATTCCTCCAAAAAATGGCCCAGTGCACTTCACTGTACTGTAATTTCTTTCTTTCTTTTTTTTTAGGGACAGGTCATGATTGATTAATTGATCAACATCACGATGTAAATGGATATTAAGCTTGTTCTGAACCTATAATTTCTTTAAATGCCTTTCATTGTAAAACAAATCAATTAATTCATATCAACCAGTATCTTGGCTTGAATAAAACCAGTTGATTTACTGTAGGTGTTACCAGACAAAGTGCATTTCTAGATTGTTTGGCAAAACCCATTTACATTTTTTCTGAAAAAATGAAAGACATTTGCAGTGAAGAAATGAAAAGTTAATAATCTTGTTATTTCCTCTTTTTCCACTCACCAGCACAGACTGCAAACTACTGAGGCGTAAGTACACATGGCAGCATAATTTGTGTCTATGTGCAGTAATCAAAATTTCCTTCAGACTTGCATTCAAATTACATTTAATAACCAGCACCTCAAAAAGAGCAGCTATCGCACTAAGCTCTGTTCAAAGCCAACAATATTATAAATTAAGTACTTACCAAGAGCTCCTTTTTTTTCTCATTTTGGTTTTGTAAGTGTTTAAGGGCACTAAATGTACTTTAGAGGCTGGCACTTTTTAAACATAATAGTTAATGATTTTACAAAGATTCCTGGTTCCAGGTTTCAGAAATAGCACTGTTTTTGCTTACAATACGCTTACAGTGTTTCAATATACATTATACATACTGTACTATTTCAAAAATCTGCTTACCGTACCTAGAGTAAAGGAATTTTCTTGGTTCTTTATAACTTCCCACGAAACTTTAATTATCTGCCACGGAAGGTATTTGACTACATTCATTAAAGCACTCCTGAATTTATCTACCCAGGTGAGGGGGAAATAATTGTCTTGAAAAATGCAGATATCTTGAGGGAACACCATAGGATCCACCTGGCCTTTAATATGGCCTAGGTTATTATATTACCATCCATTAGAGTTGATAACTCCCATGAGACACTTTTACACTTACAGTATACTGCATATTACAGAACTGTTTCTATTCACAGATACTGCACATTTGCGATAACCTGTATAAGGCAGAGAGCACATCAAATTGCCCAGAATATTTAAAGATGCAGTTCACAGACTTTCTCAAAATTACATGAAATAATGCAACTTTTCTCATAAATGTACATTTTATCCACTGGACACTTATATTAGATACATATTATATACATTATATACATATATTATATTATATTATATTATATTATATTATATTATATTATATTATATTATATTATATTATATTCACCCAGAATATATAATTATAAAATGTTTTAATATTTTGCAGTAAAGTATTTTATGCTTATTATTTTATGCATTTATTTGATCAAAATAACAGTGATGACTCTGTGATGCTTTGTTAAAGCTAGATTTACATATACGTTTTTTTACCTAAGTAACCTTTTTTATTAATAATAAAAATCAACTGTGCTGTTATTTTTATTTATATTTATTTAGTTTAGTTTATTTTAGTCTATTTTTTTTTTTTACTAAATTTAAAGTTCCTGTCAATTTTTAATTAATTTGATGTAGGCCTAATTTTTCAGAGTATGTTCATATATTCGTCAAAAAGAAGAAAGAAAAAAGGGTGAAAAATACTTAACCCATTTTTTATTATGAGATATATAGGTGAACTCTTATATGACTAACTGCAGTGCGCACACACACACACACACACACAGGGCAGACACTACTGCAGAGCACTCACTCACACACAGACACGCACAAAGGACAGAGATCATCTAGAAATCTAATTATCATTTCCCGTTCATCTAAAATGATTGGGTAGGTAACTACACTTCATACTGCCATTTGATTAATAACCCTCTGGTTACCAGCATATGTTATGCAGGGTCACTAACTTCATTACTGAAATGATGGGTCAACAGCAATGCATTGTCTGAGAGTAAGAGACTGCTGAACGTATCAGATTTTTTTGCGAGAGATCTTTGTTATGAGCTCAGCTGGATCTTTTCCTGTCTTGCTCTTTTACAGAATGTTTGGCCATTGCATTTCCGATGGAAGCTCCATCTTTCCAAGCTAAAGGGCCACACAGTCTGCTGAGCATCTCCAATCTGCTGCTGGTAGAAGCTGCCAGATCTAGTGATCTGAGGCCCGTTTCACCATTTGTTTGATGGTAGTAGAGCTTGAGATTGGGCGACACTAAGAAATTGCTCACCCAAATTAAAAATGTACTCATTATCATAATAATAAAGTCAATGGTATCTGAAACCATCAGTCAATGAAACTCAGAAACATTGATTAATAACATTTTACAAAATATTTTTGCATGCGTCTTCCACAGAAGATGTGGAGTTGCACAAGGATGAGTAAATGCTGATAGAATTTTCACAAAAAGAAATTATTTTGAACAATGTCTGTAACACAATGGTTTTGGGGTCCCATTGATTTTTAATCCATTCCTTAGATTTCAATGGAACCGAAAACTGAAACCAACATTCTTCTAAATATCTTCTTTTGTATAGTACAGAAGTTGTAATGTATTTGGAATGACATGTGAATGACAACAACATTTTCACAGAAGAAGGTATTTTGAAGAATGATGGCAACCGAACAGCTTTGATCCCAATGGCTTCCATTGAATTTTCAGCCCATACTATGGAAATCAATGGGTCCCAAAACAAAAACAACAATTATTTAAAAAGTCTGAAAAGACATACAGGTTTGTAATACATGAGGATAAAAAATAAGGGCAGATTTGTCATTTTTGTGTTAACTATCCCTTTCCAACATCAGCTCTATTCAAGCAGCTCTAATACACATACGTTATGTCCACTAAGATCAATGAGCTGTGCGCTGGATATCTGGAGAGGGTATAAAGACAATCAGCGACAGACACGCCATTAATCAGCTAATGTAGCTTCATCAGACTATTAATACAGAGTTGATTTAAAAGTCACAACACTAGACATGTTTGTACTGTCATGCTGCTTAAAAAAATTTAACTATGGGAACCTTTAAAGTACACTGTATTTATCTGTTTCTCTCTGATGTTTCTAAAGCTACCAAAGGGATATCATTTGCACAATATATACATTTTTACAGTTAACTCTTTTATCTGCTTGTTTAAATAAAAGCTTTAACAAGTTGTGAACAAACAGTCACAAAGGTATATTACATAACACGCTTGTAATACATGTCCCTAAACATGAACACATAAAGATTAAAGCCTTGAATCTGTATTCTTACCTCCATAAGGAGCTCTCTGTGACACTTCCCAGATTGAAGTCGTACAGTTTGGTCAGCATGAGAATCACCTATACAAGAAAAAAAGTTCAAGTTGATTTATTCATTTTAGTTTACCTTGTGTCGTTATAATATGTTGGTAGGGGTTAAAGTCAACCTAGTTCCTAAGATTTGCATTAGTAATAACTAGCAACTGAAAAGTTCATAGAATTATCTTTGATTGCATTGATTTCTCTTTCTAAGATGTTAGTTGCACTTTCGCAACCTTGAGCACAAAGCTTGTTAAACTATAAACGCTATTAACCTTCTGAAAGCATATTTACTGTATATCCGTTCAGATGGTGCAATGCAATTTAGTAAAAACATTATTTATGTGCCAAAATTTCTTATACTGCATACATTTACCTAAAAAGCTCATTACCAAGTTCACAAATGCACAGCAAATGAGGACTCCCAACTTAAAAAGGTTGAAAGCAACTGCTAATAATGAATGCATGGGTTACTGTTACCGTTTTTAACATACATACAGTATATATATACAATATATATATATATACAATATATATATATATATATATAGTTCTATAAAATATATACTGTAGATGAAAATATAAGAATCATTTTAGCATATCTCAGAGAATGTAGCTAATTAGTCAGACAGGTTGCGTTGGACATATTCCTTGCCATGCAGCCGAAAAATAATTTTCATTCATAAATAAGACACCATCATCAAATCAACTTCTAGCACAAACGTCCACATGAAATCTGAATCAGAACCATTATTAACTTACCCATTACATAAACTGCTCAACAAATCAGTCTAAAATAACCTCAAAATGCACAAATCCTCACATCTCCTCTTCATCTCAGCATAAAACACCATTAAATGATGCATCAGACTTCCTCCTTGACACCCTAATAATTCATCTCTTCATTACTTAATCATATCATGCTGAATCTATCTACGGTGCTGTAAATATCCTTTATAAGATTCTTAAGGTGCACAAGACTGTGCTAACTAGGTCAGTCAAATTCCTCAAGGAAAATTAGAAACGGGAAAGAGAGGGGAAATTCATGCCTAGAGCGGGGGAAAAAAGTAGACTCATAAACTTACAATCTATTTATGCTCCACGAAAGAATTCATACCTACATGAACTCAAAGCCTTTTGAAGGAGCGCTGATCATTACGGATCATTGATTCTCTCAGAAGTTATAATAACAAGTGTGGGAAAATATATATATTAACCACCTAAAAGTGTTTCAATTACTTTGTAGAGCACTTTGAGTCAAAATGTTAACTTTTGGGTGTTAATACACAAAAAAAAAAAAATATATATATATATTTTAAACAATCACTCAAATCATTTTAGGATGAAAATAATGAACTATTATATACTGCTTTGTGAATATTTTAAATGTAAGCCTATTTTTATGCAATATAGCTTCAAAGGGCAGCCAAAAATGACCACATCATTAAACTTTCAATCTGTTCCTCACGGCTACACTCATCAAAGTCTTTAGTCTACTAACACGCAGGCGTTAATAAAACTGGTACAGAGATTCTACCCTATTTCAAACAGGCCTTCTGCATGTGAAAAACTAGAAACCGCTAAAAGATAAAAGCGTGAAGAACCATTCAAACAGAAGAGTACTTTGGGAAAGAAAAGGGATGATGAAATCCCTCTTCAGCTTAAAGAATAATGCAGGTCTTCATGTAGAACAGTCCACCAGACAACACCTTTAAGGCTATAGTCAATTCTTTCAGCAATATGGGAAGCCGCCTGAACTGCTGAGATCTCTTGTAGTATTTGAAAGCTGCCCTGACATTTACATACAGTTCAGTAATGAAGAGCAAAGCACCAAAGCACTGCCCAAAGACACCAACAGCAAATTGGCATTTAATGACCCTCAACACTTAAGTCACGCTTAAAAATGTATGCAATTGCAATGAACTGAAATCTGAGTTTACCCTTTCAGTCGAATCACTTCGACGTTACATATGGAAACTCGCCAGAGAGACCTATCTGCTTTGAGCTTTTAGCTCTAAAGGCCAATGAATATTGGCGTGCACTGATTGCGCTCAGGTGCACCTAATCACTGCGTGAGTATAAGAGGGCACGCGCACAGTGCACATGCAGCTTTTCGCTTCAGAGCCGTTGCTTTGGAGCTGGAGATCCCTGGGCTCCGCGCCGCGGCAGGAATCGGTTTGCAGGTGCCCCGTGTTCCTGCTACCGACCCTTCGCGGCTGGATGACTTGTTTCTGGGGGCCAGAGATGCGGCGGCACATCTTCATGGAGGGCGTCCCCCCGCGGCATCCAAGGAACCATCTGCTCCGACCCCAGCCGAAGCACACGATGCCAGGTTGGCTGCTGAGAGGCAGCGTCGTCGAGCTGGCCGCGGGCGCGGGACCCCGCCTGCTCATGGGCCGGCCAAAAACACCCGGAGGGGCGGGAAGCGCTCCTGAGACAGGCAGCCCGGAGATGGTGATGAGATCTGCTCTTCGGTGGACGTCGAGACCATCTCCGTCCCCACTCCTGGAGGAGGGCCGTCGGCCCACGGGTCGGCGGTACCCACAATTTCGCAGAAAGAGCAGTTTCTCACGCCTCCGGGCCCAGTGTCCAGAGGTCCCCGTCTAACACATTTTTTGTCTTCACAGAAAAAGAGTGGTGGGTTGAGACCGATCCTGGATCTGAGAGTTCTGAATCGGTCTCTTCTCAAGATGCCTTTCAAGATGCTCACTCCGAAGCGCATACT
>JAUYWG010000001.1:1438113-1453548 GCA_034779775.1 Enteromius afrohamiltoni
TCATTGGCCTTTAGTAAAAGCTCAAAGCAGATAGGTCTCTCTGGCGAGTTCCCATATGTAACGTCTCCGTTCCCTCCAGGGAACGTGGGTTACGTTCGTAACCTAGATGATTTTTCTGGTTTTGGCTAATTTAATTCAGTTTAATTTTCAAATGCTAAAATGGATTGATTGATGCTTGGTTAAAAAATGTATTTGTTAAAAATCTTAAAAAGAAAAAAAGCAGTAAACATTATATATAATATAATTATATATAGTATAATTATTATTATCAATGGACAAAATTTTTTTTTTGTGATTCTTGGGAAAAAAGGTAAAAAAAAGGCATTAATAATGACCCAATTTCAATGTGGGAAAAGTTTTTATGGTTATATGCACAGGAAATAATAATATAATAAAATCAAACTCTAAAACTAAGAACTCTATTTCTTCAGTGAACTATGTTGGTGATAGCATCATGAAGTGTGCTTTTCTCATGATCCGTTATTATATATTTATACATATTATAAAAAAAGGATAATTAAATCAAATATAGCATTTTCTAATATAAAGCAAATGTACATTTTAAAATTTTTTACTGTAAGAAAATTCAGTCAAATAAGACAGTTTGACCACTTCTGCAAGCGAATTAAAACATTAGACTGCTTGTTAATTTTGCACCCATAATTTAATACGTACACCACAACCATTGAAGCTGAAAAAATTACTTTAATACTGCTGATGCATGTTTCTGTGGGTAATGAGTATAAGCTGTTTACATGTTCAGACCCTTATTCTGATTAAGCTTCCTTCATTTGCAAAGGCTTTGGCTTGATTCTCTCTGCATTCTGATAAGGCTTATTAGACACAGTGCTGTTCTGAGCACCTTATTAAATCAATTTTTTTCTTAAATTCTAGTTATGTACGCTGAATTATATGAACATATTTACAGAGGATACTACACTGGCACATAATTAGTTGGAATACTACTGAAGTGTGACTTGGAAAGGTTTACATTTGTTGGAAGGGCATAAATCACCATCCAAATCAATCATCTGTCTTTTATTTATATAGATATACATTTTCAAAACAATGTATCAATCAACAATAAATTAATAATTGAATGCTGTAGGGTTCCTGTTAGAGAAGTCATGTAAAGGATGCTTTTAATTTTTAAACTTTTTTAAAGCAGTGTTTCTTATTTTATTTTACTCACACTACACTCTCAGAAATAAAGGTACAAACATTTTTAGTGGGTCAGTACCTGTTGTAAGGCGGTCCTCTGTGGCGCTGTCTGACTGATTCTTGCTTGTTGCCCCGACCATTGCCTGGACTATTTTTGACTGATATTTGCCTGATACCTCGACCTCCGCCTGTTTCCAGTACGGTTTTGAACTGCCTCTATTGTTGTTGTCTGCACCTGTTGATCATAGCATGTACGACCACGAGTTTGATAATAAAGAGTTGCAAATGGATCTACCGTCTTACAGTACCTTTTCAAAAGGTACACGTTTGTACCTAAAGGGTCTATTTTGGTAACTTGAAGGTACATATTAGTACGTACAGTTTCCATATTTGAAGCTAATAGGTTCAAAAGTGTACCTTTTAAAAAGGTACTGCCCCAGTGACAGCTTTTATACCTTTTATTTCTGAGAGTGTCTATGATTTAAAGAGGGACATTACAATACAGTTCAATACTGGACATTACATACAACTACTGTTCATCAATTATTGTCTTGTAAAATTAAAAGCTAAGCTGTTAATAAATACATTCATCGTGATGTCTGCATTGGTCTAAAATGTGAATCCTCTATCCTAAATATTGCTTTCTCATCTGAATCAGGAGAGAAATATGCACAGACCAAGCTCCACGATCCAAAACAAATATGTTGATTAATTTTGATGTGAGACGACAATAAGTGTTGGATAGAACTCATATTTTAGTACATTTTTTAATTTTGAAACAATAATGATGGATTTCTTTCTTACAAACATGTAGCTTTTCATTTGACAAGACATTAAATAATGGACTTGAGTCATTTGGATTGTTTGTGAATTATTGTGATGTTTTTATTAGCCATTTGGACTCTCACTGCAGAGTATCCATCAGTAAGCAACCAACATAATGCTTAATTTTCAGTAGATTTACACCTACTCTTATTTTGGATTAGTTATTCCTTTAATAGTCAAATAAAACAAAGCATGTTTGTTTTCGTGAAGCAGTGACACCAGCTACACACAGAGGATGAGCTTTCTAAAGGGTTTGTGGGTAGTGTTTAGGGTGAATGGTATCGGGCCATTCTCTTTTATTAGAGGGGGGAAGATCATTCCCACTGAAAAATAATACGTTGCACTAGAACAGTTGTTGTCAAACGAAACTATCCCAGCCTCGACCAGCGACAGCAA
Source organism: Enteromius afrohamiltoni (assembly GCA_034779775.1). Lineage (NCBI taxonomy): Eukaryota > Metazoa > Chordata > Actinopteri > Cypriniformes > Cyprinidae > Enteromius > Enteromius afrohamiltoni. The sequence goes on from JAUYWG010000001.1 coordinate 1,440,496, forward strand.
TTCGGCAACAATTTCACATGTTGGAGAGAGGGGCGTAAAACCTATAAGGCCATCCACATAAAATTCCCCATCTTAACAAATAGTGACATGCCCCTCATAGCTTAGCATTGCCAGGACTAAATTGTCGACGTCGAATTTGTTCTAGTTTATTTTCCTCCACAAAACTTCAGGCACTGTCTCTGTACACCCAATTTATAACACATCCATCGTTTGGCCATTACTAAGATATGTTTGGAGAGAAGACAGCCTATTAACTAATGTAGAAACAATTATATCTACAGCCCTATTCGGATGGGATTAGTTTTACATGAGGAGGTGGGGTAATGTAATAACTACTACAGCTCCTCTGTGATTTTAATCCGGTCCGAATTGGCCATGTCAGTGTTTTTTTTTTTTCAGGGAAGAATTACACTGTCTTTTGCCTGCTATAAAATGCCCTGAAGACATACCCACAGGTGAAAGTAGTCCTGTGTGAATTGACCTGCTGCATCGACTCTCAGCAGCCCATGTTCAGTCCGCAGGTCGTGTACAGTTACTAATGCAGTAGATCAAGTGCACTAAGTGTCTCTGTAGATTTGACCAGTAAGAAAGACACTAGAAAATGAAAAAACATGAGGTTCACAACATCTCAGATGCTTTTCCCTGGTAGTGTATATTTAATTAAAGGGATAGTTCAACTAAAAATGTTAATTCTGTCACTCACAATTACTCACCCTTGTGCTGTTTCGAACCCATAAAAACCCATCTTCAGAACTCTAATTAAGACTTTTTTAAAGAAATCAGAGAGATCTCTGACACGCCATAGGATATTAACTCGAACAACACACAGAAACACTGTAAGGACATTGTTAAAATAGTCCATGTGGCGTCAGTGGCTCAAAGCTACGAGACAACTTTATTCAACAATTCCATCACCCTTGCACTATTTTGGAAAGTAGCATGATGCATGCATTACTTTTATTATAATGTATGTGTGTAAAAACTGCACATAAAGTAAACTTTTGCATATCAATAAAATGTTTTAGTTTGTATTTGGCACATTTATACGCATTTTCTGTTTTAGGAACCTTGCTGTCTATGGGAGGGTCAGAGAGCTCTCGGATTTCATCAGAAATCTCTTAATTTGTGTTCTGAAGATAAACGGTAAAGATAAAAGGTCTTACGGTTCGGAATGACATAAGTTAAGTAATTAATGACGGAATTTTCAATTTTGAATGAACGATCCCTTTAAGCATTTTGTGAGGCAAAAGCAACAACAAACTTGTACAAATATAATCGTGTCTTCAAATCCTCAGCCTACAAACACACATCAGAAAACCAAACTCTGCATCACAGTGTGCATAAAATTGAACCTAAATAGTCTGCAGCATTAGTATAAGTGTGTCCCAAAGCACAGTACTGTATGTTAAAAAAAAGTTTGCCAGAAGTCTCTGGATAGTCTTAAGGTCTAAAATGTTTTATTTAGCCAAAAACCCATTGTACTTCAGGTCAGAACCCCAAACATAGTAGATGTAACAAGTCAATATTTTATGATATGTTAGTCCAATACAGTCTCACAACCAATTCATACATATTCATACGAGGTGGCCAATTCATGCTAGTTCGTAAAACATTTTACAGTCTCTTACGAACGCCAGTTATGGGTAGGATTAGGGGCAGAGTTAGGTGTAGATCATTCATACAAATTCATAGGAATTGTCAATTTATAAAATACATACGCCATAGCAAAAAGAGTGAGGTCGTACAAATTTGTACGAATTAGCCACCTCGTAATGAGACTGGGCTGGTTAGTCTGTCCCGAAGCTTGCTTCCTCTTCCACACACTCACTATTTCTTCAGTAGGCGAACTGGGACGCAGTACAAATCTAGGGTCAGAGTTTGGCTGGCCTAGTGAACCCCTGCTGGTGGATGCTGTAACTACAACATCTTGACTTTTTTCCTCACTATTTCCAAAGCTTTGACTGTCACAGAGGCAGGTGTGACTCTCAAGACTCTTCCAGCGACATCTGTCATGTAGTACAGGCATTTTATGATTGATATTCCATATAAAGTGCAATCACTTACAGCACCTCAAACTTGTCTTTCTACCAACTGTTATAACTGTTTTTTACTGGCAAAGAAATAGGCTGATTTGAACTTTGCTCTCTCACAAATCTGTGGGCTTTGTTTACTTTTAGATGCATCATCCTTCAACTGTTTGTTTCTGATTATTTGGTTCAAATGCATGCAAATTGTAGCATACCTGCTGCTAAAGTGTGTGCGCTGAAAGGAAATGAAGGATTTCCAAACATTTTGGCGTCTTTCGGCTTGAGAGAGATGAAATAAACCACAACCAGCAATCATCAGGGTCTAAACACATATACTACGACATTTATCGATTCAGAGAATTTTGATTGTAGCCCATGAGGGGAAAAAAACATACATTTACGCATTATAGAAATTGTTTTAAAATTCATTAAAATCTCAGACTTTAAGAAACAGTAAACATGTATAACACACAGTTAATAATGTTACACTCACGTTTTTTTCTATGTACTCTATATTTTGTAAGTGAATCTTTACTATCCCTAGTTAGACTTATTTTGTATTCTAGGCTCATTTTGAACTCAAATTATGATTTCTGTGAGTAATTTAAAAAAAGGAAATAAAGCTTCCTCATTTCTCCATGTCTGTATGACATGTACAGGTATTGACATGTATGACATAATTTCCAGTGGCATACTGACTGCCTTTATGTTGTGTCTGTTTGTGAGGTCAATTTCTCATCCCTGGACAGCGTCTTTTATAGCAGAGCGGTAAACATTAGCTGAAGGACGGTGGGCCCTTCTGTCTCCTACATATGGGGAGTGTTGTAGGTGGCCTTGCTGCTGCCAGCTCCCGTCAGATGAACTCCTACCGCAGTGTACATATGTCGTATTACACAGCTTGCCAGTTAAACCTAGTAATGCCTCTCAGTGCCAGTCAATTAGATTCACACATAATATACTGATAGATTTCTGGGGGAGTATGTTACTTTGTGAAAGACAGTTGATGCTATTCGAAGATGCTACACATATGCTGCCAAGATGTCTGGGAAGGAGCGCATCATCTGAAAAGTATTTGATTCACATGTTAACATCTAATTACTGCAATGTGCCATATTAGAACAAACCTTTAATTACAATGACATTTAGATTCTGTTGCATTTATAACACTATGAACGCCAAGTTTAATAAATAAACTCTATATTAAACAGTGAATTGTTGTGTATAATAATAATAATAATAATAAACACTAAGTAAATTACTACTATGGCAACTATTAACAACAACAACAACAACAACAATATTATTATTATTAAAATAAATGAACAAAATGCTAAATAAAATAACAATAATAGCCAACATAAATCAATCAATCTGGCTGTACAGTATAGTGTTTATTAATTTATGTAATAGTTTTTAATAGTCATAGTAATTTATTAAAAAAACTAATAAACTATCTACAAAAAATCTAAATTATATGATATTAATTACATTATATTAATTTTGTGTGTGTGTGTTAGGTTGTGTTTAGGTTCAGTGCGCTTTCACCATTTTACAATTTATTTTTATATTTATATTAAATATAAATTAATTAAAATTTAAAATTTTTAAATTTTAAAAATTACAACTTTATCTAAATTCTTATTTAAACTCTTAAACTATTATTTAACTTACTTTTCTTGTTGTTGTCATTTTACTTATTTATATTTATCTTTCTTTTATTTAAATTTTTGTCATTTTAGTACTCATTTGCTAAGGCAACAATAAAATTAAAAGGTAATTATTCATATTGAAATTATTTTATTCAATCTTTGTAATTGTGTTGTGCGTTTGTCATTTTACTATTATTTATCTTTAATTTTAGTCATTTTAATTCAACTCATTTGCAAATACAACAATTACAATATTTATTTTTTTAATGCAATATATATACTTCATTTAGTTTTTAGCTGAAAAATTTAATTGTAATAGTTTAAGTTAAAAATAACAACACTAGTACATAAGACTGATCATCCTGGGGTACTAGGTCCAGGAAAAGGAAAAACTAAGATAAACTTGGTACCAAGAGCACGAAGGGAAAACCCTGAAAAAGAACAACTGTAGGCCCAAAGGTGTAGAGCCAGATGGTCACGGATTATATGTCAATACATCTGCATTGCACTGTTCCACGAGCTCGAGGACACCGTGCTTGCATTTGAGCACCAGAGAGCAATGCTGGATTTATGAGCGCCTGCAAACCGCAATACAGTCTTTTGTCTTAAAGAGACAGTTCTCCTAATCCAGCATTAATTACCCAGCATCACATCATTCCAAACCTGTATGACTTTCTTTTTTGGTCTGTGAATCATGAAAAACAATATATTTCTGTTGCCCTTGCCATGAAAGTCAATGTGGTCCAATGTCTTGGGTCTCACAGAAGGTTGTGCAGCTTTGGTACGACACAAGTGAAGATTAAAATTGATGCTGTAGCAGGTCTCTGAGTATATTATTTGCTCATAGCTGCCAACTCGCACCTCTTTCTCTCACATTGTGGCGCTTGTCCTTGGCTTAAAAAACCAAGGACTAAAGTCTCACAACAAAACTCCCTCACACAGAGGCACAAATAAACAGCACTCACCATCTCCTGTGGATCTGGAGGTCACTAAGTGAACGCACGGAGAATACTGAAACCAGACAGCAAAACAAACAGACAGATAGAGGTATTTTACTGATGCCAAGGAACAAAACACACATATACAAGGAGATCAACAGAGCGAGAGCTGAAGTGAAATGTGCATATCTGAGTGCATTAGCAGGTGTTTCTGCTGAGCGAGGGAGTAAGAAAGCTGTTTGTGTGTAATGTTGTTATCCTGACTGGGGAATCACTCGGAGGAACAGCGGGACGGGAAGAGGAGAAGGAGCTGTTGTATTGTCTGATGGCAGCAGGTAAAATCAGTCCCCAGCAGCGCTTGTTAAAACACTGTGGTGGAAAGAGCCGTTGGCTAAAGGTGCTCAAAGGCAGAGCATTGTGGCTAAGATATACTGAATGGTTTGTGATGTTAAAACACAATGGATTTCATTTCCACTGCTTTCAACAAGCCGGGATGGAGAATTTTTACAGTTCTTAATTAGTTTAATGATCTACTGAACATCTGTGTTTTTGAATGTTTTGCTGATTTTGAGGTTAAGATTTTGCTTGCAATTTATAGTGGTCCCAAAAGTGTGAAGTGTGTATATATATATATATATATATATATAAAATTAATTACATTATATATAATTATATATGGAAATTAATTTACTACAATTTCTGATTTATTTTTAATGCAACAGAAGTATTAATTTCCATGATGATGATAAAAATAATGCAATTCTATGTGTTGTGTATTTTTAACAGATAAACAGATTGAATCCAATTTGCATTTTCTGAGGGTGGAAAAATGATAATACAACTATTATATAATATTCCTGCTATAATAAAAAGAAAATAATTTCTGGGACAAAATGACCATACACAGCTTTTGTGAGCATAACAAACTTCATCCCACAGACTTCAAACTGTTGAATGTTAGTTTGTACTTTTTCAGTGTGCATAGAATCAGAGTATATGCAATTCCCTTGGTAGTCTGACCTATAAATTCACTGTAAAAGTTTTGAAAGTTGTTATAAAATGCTTGTGGCATAACAGTGTATATATATATATATATATATATGCTGTGTTTTAGCCCTTAGGTCTATTTTCTGTTTTCTCTATATAAGTACTTAGAACCAAAATCCAGATTTTTTTCCCTTCAAAATTCAGTGTCGAAAGCAGTATGGGGGAACAGATTTAATCTTCCCACACAACTTGTCAAGTGTGCTCCATCACACTTTAGGGTGACAGCAACTTACAGTCTTCAGCTAATTCAAAGACACAAGCTGAGAACAGACAAAACACAGGGTTGCTTCATTATGTACATTCAGCAAGGAAACAGGCTTTGAGTTGCTCAACATTAAAACTGTGAATATATCATTAGCGGAGAGAACCCGTCTTTCATGCTAAATTAAGCTCCTGCCACATGCTTGTTGCTTTCTCAGTTTTTAATGTTCACTTTTTTCCCCCATGTGCTGTATTTAAGAGTAACAAAGAGTGTCATCTGTCTTAGAGTTTTGAAAACAGACATTGTCATATTGTCAGACAGCTAGTCTATCTTCATTTGCATATAGTAAACAGATGACAGCACAAGCAAATCACAACATTAACATCACCCTGCTGTAATGTAAACAATCCAATGTTAATAAGACAGAAAACTGAACAGTAGTGTGTCAGGATAAATAACTGTTAAAGGGACAGTTCACTTAAAAAAAATTATTTAATTAAATATATATGTATATATATACATATATTGTTACAGTACGTTTTTGTATGTATTTATGTATATTCTTGTTATTTTTCTCTCATTCATCATTCATCTGCATACATGGATTGGTGGATTCGTTGCAAGCCGCTGACCAATCCTGTGCACCTCTACTCCTGATTCGCTCCACGGTTTCCTCACTGCAGCCACTTATTTTGTTACAATTTTTTGCATAAATTTTTCAGTTGCTGACAGCTATTTTGTTTATATTTCCTGTGTTTTTAGTCCTGATGGCATGTTGCACGGTGTGGGCTACCAGGCAAAGGGCTGGCAAGGGAAGTAAGCCACATGGTTTACATCTTAACACGTAGGTAAAGCGCTGTTTAGAGATACTAGGATATACACTGCGGGCCAACCCATGCATTTCTTTTGTTAAATAGTGTAGCTAGGTAAATCATCATGGACGGTTGAGTTTGTTTTGTTTATTACTTTTCAAGTGTTTTGTTTTTCCTTAAATTAAATTAGTTAGAGGGTTTGGGGCCATTTAGCTAGACTGTGGTCCTTTTGTTGTTGTTTTTCAGCAGCACCATCGGCCAGCCCCTTTGACCTGCTGTGTGTGTCGTTATGAAAATATCAAAATCTCAAGAAAATCACATTCAAACCATATCCTATCAAAATTGGGTGTCTATTATAATATAATATATTGAAACAGTGACCTTGGCAACACTGGTTGGCTGTACCCTTATCACACAGATCTTCCATTCTGCGACGACAAGTCTGGGTCAAACCTTACCAAAATATTAATTTGCATTAAAAAAAAAAAAAACCATAACATGTTAATTTTCATTTTGATTAATTGTATGTGTTAACACATTAATGTTAAACACAATAATATAAACCCAATCAAAGAGCTGCACTAATTGGATCTTTTATTTCAAACCTGAAGCCCCTCATGACCTGAGCTAACATCAACATACTCTGAACCGAGCCCTCTGCCCAAAACTGCAATCCAAGATGAAAACACAGGCCGGCCAAATCATTAGCTAATGCCTCTGTGTATGGCAGTGTGACTTACAAGTTGTGATAAATTATGAAGCACACCATCGTACCAGATTAATTACGTCTAGCAAAATCTGAATGCCTTTTCCAGGACTGGCACCTTTGGATGCCAAAGAGAGACGTCTGTATCTTATATTAGGCACGAGTACAAAACATGCGAGTACTGCTCTGTATGTGCCTTGAAATGTGGTAACTCCCTGTATATGTGTGTGTATGTTAAAGTTCAGTTGTGTACATATACACACACATGCATTGCTTGTTACAATAAGCACATTTACAAGACACATACATAATCAAAGATTTGTTCATCTGAATATTGTTGTGTATAAAAACACAATCTAGAACTGCAATAATTAAAAACCAGTTAAAAACCAAACAACAAAAAAAGTTATCTGAAATTAAACCAAACAAATAAAATAGCTTCTATTTATATATTTGTATCATTTTATGCTTTCCCCAGTGTATTTGAGTCTCAGTCTAGCAGTCAGTTATTTCTCCTAACAATAGCATGTTTTATGTGTTTTCAACTGCCTTTTTGACTTTCAATTGTTTGACTAAAATGTCACTTAAAATCTCCCAGTCTTAACAATAGTCTTTTTTCTTCTATTAAACTCTAAACAACTCCTAATTTCCTGAAAGAAGTTGAATATGAATAGTACATCAGCATTACTTTACCGTCGAGGCTTGTTTCCCAAGAGCATTATTACCTTGTTACATTCCCATTTTGTCTTCCAGAAAAACCAGAGCGGAGAACTTTTTCCCATAATACCTTTTTAACAAACACCCTACATGTTGCTTTAAGTGCAGCTCCATCATTAAATAACAAATGGCACAATTTTAGTGACATTATGGGGAACATTATGTAGAATCCGGGACATGTTCTCGGAAGATAAATCCTAATCGTGAGCATAAAATGTTCATTCCCAAAAGTGCAGGCAGATTCTCTTGAGTCATGCCGGCATGCTGATTTTCCCCTTGCACTTCACCCTGCGTTCTGAGGCAGGACACTATGCATAAATCAATATCCCACTCAGACATGAGAATAGTCTTAAACAAGGGTCTTGATGAGCAATTTGGAGCGCAAAGCACTACCTCTTCTCACGGATGACATGCTGGAACATGCTGACACTCTTTACACGGATAGACAAGAGAGAGAGAAAGGCTCTTGACACAGGCAGATGCATCTTGAGGAAGTCCAGAAAACCTCTAGTGTTTGCACTTGTCCTGTCACTTGTTTCTTTAACAGTGTTTTCAGTTTTTTTCTTCTTTTTTCTTCTTTCAAAAATCTACTTCAAACATCTCTCATATTAGAATAATTTTTGTGAAGTATGGACAATAAAAACATTCAGAAGGTCAGTTGCCTTGTAATTCAGTAATGACTAAAAGAGCATCTGCAACATATCCAACCTGACCTTAAAAATGTTTCTGTTCAAAAATCATTTAAATCCACGTTTGTTTTGTTTGTTTGCAGTCCTTTTTTATCTTTTTCTATGCATTTCCAGGATTATAAATATTTTTAAAAGCTTAAATGTTCCAGGATTATAGAACAAAAAAATACACCTTTACTGATAGTCATTATGAATTTTACATGTTTACCACTTTATTATAGAAATATCCATATTTTTTTAGAAGGATTACAAACCAAAATGTTGTTTTTCAGTGATTTTTTTCAGGACACCACTTTACAAAAAAAAAAAAAAAAAAAAACGTCAAAATATATCCAAGATTATGAACCAACAAAACAGTTTACAAACCAAAATTTTAAATATCCATCCTTTTTATATATTTCAGTTTTGGTGATTTTCATTTAAATACTAAATTCGAACAGTGTCTATATTTCCAAATAGATCATTTTCAGCTATTTTCATTGTAAGAGAAAATAATAAATCTATATATTTCCTGCAGATTTTCATTTTAAGACACTGTGCAATCATATTATATTTCACAAGATCACAAAACAAAGGGTTGTGAATAAAACAAAGATCGAAGTATGATTTACAAAAATTTCAGTAATTCTACTTTTCTACATTTTATAAAAATGTCTTGATTACTTGAAGTGAAAATAGTTCCTACCCTTTTCCAATCATTTCCAATTTCACAGTGCACTATATGTATTCACATTCATATGTGCTTTCTTAATTAAACATGATCACTCACAATCAAAAGTATTATTTAAATCAGTAGTATTTAACACGGCTCCTGTGGTTTGATTGCTTTAACTGTAGATAGCTTGATAAGCAGCTATCAGTGCATATTCTCACAGCAGGGATCGAAGATGAGGATAATCATTCCACAATCTCATATGGCAAAGCAAAAAATGTATTGTTTCTCACTGTACATGAGTTTCCCTGATCGAGAAGAGTAACAAAAAGCAGATTGAAGTGTGTGTGTGTGTGTGTGTGTGTGTGCGTGTTAACACCCCTGTATTTGACAGGCCGGGGGCTACAATGAATGATGTGTGGGAAAACTGTGCTTATTCAAGTGATAAATCATTGTTTAGCAAGTTGCCATAAGGGTGAGATAACACTTGACACAATTATTGAAATGGACTGCATAGCCATTCTCTGTTTCTTAGCCGATAATACCAGATACGCTGCCATTTACGTAAAGATACTTCCACACTATCCGAAGCGAAACTTCTGACAAGCGGCAGGCTGCCCTACTTAAATAAAGTGCACCATTTTTAGGCTGTGCGACTGCAAATGTTGTTACTAACAAGCCGAATAAACAAGATCAACTGCACAAGCTTGCAGCACATATTGAAGACTCACAGTTTGTTGTTTTGCGTCGTGTTGGGGCAAACTTTATATAACTAATCACACACAAGGTGCATCGGTTACAAGATCATTTCATTTTCCTCTCCGACTGTGGCTGGCATACTGAAATTCATTCTCAAATACGTTCCATGCAACATGTCAACAAACAATAAAACAGGAGGAAAACAGGTAAAAAAAATATGCCAGGGCAGAGGTTAAGAAGCAGTTTAATGTTTTTTTTTACTGACTTAAAATATGCAAGGCTGATCTGTTCTTAGCTAAGGAGATGCAACTGTTATAATAGTAATAATTATTATTATTTGTTTGGAATGATGAAGCATCAACGTTAGAATCATTCTGAATTTCTGAAAAGTCCAAGTTGTAATGATTGTAAATTTCAGCTGACAAGCTGTCAATAAAACACTTCACAGAGGTCTAAAAAACAGTATTTCAAGGACTTACTATTTTCACAATCTGGGTTTCACTGCATGGAAACTAAGCTCTAAGAAGCATCTGGAATGTTAAGATTAAATAATACAAAAAAGGGATTTGTAAAAGTGTAAATCTAAACTGAAAGTGCATGAAAACATGATTTGCAGAATTAAATACATCAAAATGTAAATATACAAAAGTGATTTTATAAACATAAAAGCATATTAAGTGCCATTAAAATGTTACGTTTGTGAAAACAAACTGTCAACTATGGGTGAAATAATCTTTCATAGAGATATATACACTGTCATCCTTATATAAATGTCAATGTTTTCTAATGTCATGTAACAATGTTTTGTTCTAAATACTGTATGCCTAATGAGAATTGTTGGTGTATAAACCGTTGTTACACTCAATTGATATTTCCATATTGTAATTTCAATAGCCATTGTTTTTGAAACAGTAGTAAATAACAGTAAACAAGGCAATACAGTATAGTGTTTAATAATGCATGTGCTTATATATTTGTTTAGGTTTTAGTATATTTATAATTGCAGCTGTAATTATGGTGTTTGTTGTTGTAATATACATTACCTTTGACCAACATATATTATTATAATGTGCATTAATATAAAAAATGACATCTCAGACAAAGTGAACAGTGTCAAATAAAGTAAATTACTTTTTTTTTTACATCATTTGACACTGTAATGTCCTCATCTTCTAGAAACAGAATGCAACAGTGTGTTGATATACTTTATTTCAGAGCTGTTTCTTCAACTGACACCACTTTATAATTTCAGCATTTGAAATGTCTTGTAACTCTCTCTGTTTCTTCTAGAATAAAGCAGTGCTGAGATGTTCACGACAGCAGAAGCACGTACAAACAAAAACTGACATTCTTGCGAAATATATATATATATATATATATATATATATATATATGCAATTTCCACCAAGTTAACACAAAATAATTCCAAATCCTTGACCCGAATCACACTAATAACCTTAAACCCTGACAGTCAGCTGCTCTATATTTAGTTAGATGGCTTCTTTTCCAGTTGCATCAGAGATTTCCGCGGTTCTCCAGTGAGCACAACCTTTATTCTTTCAAAACATCCTTTGTGCTCCACGATTCCCAATCAAAGCCTGTTCTCAGCACTTCAGTCTGATTAGGAATGATTAAGGTCTGAGTTTCAATGGCTTTCGGTGCCTCTTCAGACACCCACAGTAAAGAAGATGACCTTCTATGTTCCTCATCTATTCTGGAATTGACAATTTCTACCAAAGAGGAACCCGCATGTTATCTAGGCTGCAATTTACAAATGCAATCTGGTGTGAAATGTGAGTGATAGAAATCAGTATGTACAGAACGCTGAAGGTACAGTACAACTGGAGAGCGTGCATGTTCTCCTTGGGGACGGGTTTTCGAAGGCCAGCCGAAGACGTGAACCGTTAAATTTACAGGAGAAGTGCAATCAGTGCAGGTCTCAACCCCATCTCAACTTTCTCATAATGAGATGTTGAAACCAAGCCCTCGGGACATGCAACCATTTTACTTTCGTACAGAGACTGACATATTGATAGACATGCATAGACGTCTCAATACGAGCTTCGGCTGATTTCATTACGCATGATGCCAGTGCTGCAAAATGGAAGGATTATTGGCTGTGTTGTGTTTACTTAATGGGATGAAAATTATGTGTTTGCTTACGGTTGCTGAATTATATATCTATGTCTATACTATATCTATACTGTATCTGTAGTGTTGCATGTGAGCGGTCGATATTAATATCTTTTGGCTGATCAAATGAAGCTGGACAGCCAACTTGATGCCTTCTCTGTTGTATTGATCGATATTATGAAGGAAACGTGAATCTTGCATGTTGAATTCCATTTTAATTTGCATTATGCGAAGCAACTAGAGCTGTCAAATGATAAATCATGATCAATCACATCCAAAAGAACAGTTTTTGTTTACATAACACACTGTATTTTTGTGTGTATATTTATTATTGTATATATAAAGAGACACATGTACAGTGTATATTTTAAACATATTTTCAATTATGTGTCTGTGTAAATATATGTTGATATATATTACATATTTTTCTTTAATATAATAAAACAACATAAAACAATCTGTAAAGCATCTCCGGCTAAGTGCAAGTGGTTTAATTAGTATTAAAAAACAGACGAGCCACATAAACAATAATACAATAACAAACAATCAAGTCAAAGAACAAACAAACTAGAGGACAGAACATGAAGAACATTAAAAAAAACATATAAAAAAATCCCATACAAGTTTTCTAAAATATTTCTTACTTTCTGTTTTCATATCTTTCTTTCTTTTGTATTTATTAAAACAAACAAATGCCAAAAACAAACAAATGCCAGGACCAGTAGATTTCAGCAGTGGTTAGAAAATGACTATACTGACTCCTCAGTTAAAACAACATACTG